>CAXITT010000114.1:143636-171349 GCA_964033795.1 Lymnaea stagnalis | reverse complement strand
CTCTCTCTCTCTCTCTCTCTCTCTCTCTCTCTCTCTCTCGTCCTCTTTCTCCCGCGTATCTCTCTATCTCCTCTCTCTCTCTCTTTCTCTCTCTCTCTCTCTCTCTCTCTCTCTCACACATCATCTTTCTACCGCGTATCTCTATATCTCCTCTCTCTCTCTCTCTTTCTCTCTCTCTCTCTCTCTCTCACGTCATCTTTCTACCGTTCTCTCTCTTTCTCTCCGTGGGTGTGTGTTGCTTATAGGCGCAGTTTGTGGGTTACCTTAGCTACTACATTATCAGTCCCTTCATTTTGGATCAAACATTTTTTTCATAATAAATCTTTTTTATTTCGTTTTCAAATAGTTGAATTAAATCAAACGTTTCTCCCATCTATAGAAATAAATCAGCGATCCTCTCTAAAAGAAATAAGGTCAAGGAAGTCTCTAAAATCTCAGTAACCAAAAATATATATTGTAGTTCGACAAATATGACAATGCCACCAACACGACATATAATATGACTTGATGGTGACATCAACATGCCATGTCAAATGACACCAACACGACATGAAATGACAAGAAAATAACACCAACGTGAAAGTAAAATAAAACCGAATCAAATCAACGTGACAAATGTATGGACGTTTTCAAATTACCATCAAGTGTGTTATTGTTTTATTGTCCCTAGCACACCATCTGCTGGAGTGCCCCTAACATCCCTGGACGGCTTTGTGTCTGCAATTACACGACATTCAATCAGCAATCGTTTTACTGTGGCCGTCCATTAGATACAAGGTAATAGTTGCTATATGAACCGTTTGAATTAGGCCGTCCAGTTCAGGTAGCGGCATAGTGTAGCATAGGTGTCTCACTGAAGTGATCATGTAGTGGCATAGTGTAGCATAGGTGGCTCACTGAAGTGATCATGTAGCGGCATAGTGTAGCATAGGTGGCTCACTGAATTGATCATGTAGTGGCATGGTGTAGCATAGGTGGCTCACTGAAGTGATCATGTAGCGGCATAGTGTAGCATAGGTGTCTCACTGAAGTGATCATGTAGTAGCATAGTGTAGCATACGTGTCTCACTGAAGTAATCATGTAGTGGCATGGTGTAGCATAGGTGTCTCACTGAAGTGATCATGTAGTGGCATAGTGTAGCATAGGTGTCTCACTGAAGTGATCATGTAGTGGCATAGTGTAGCATAGGTGTCTCACTTAAGTGATCATGTAGTGGCATGTTGTAGCATAGGTGTCTCACTGAAGTGATCATGTAGTGGCATAGTGTAGCATGGTGTCTCACTGAAGTGATCATGTAGTGGCATAGTGTAGCATAGTTGTCTCACTGAAGTGATCATGTAGTGGCATGGTGTAGCATAGTTGTCTCACTGAAGTGATCATGTAGTGGCATAGTGTAGCATAGGTGTCTCACTGAAGTGATCATGTAGTGGCATGGTGTAGCATAGGTGTCTCACTTAAGTGATCATGTAGTGGCATAGTGTAGCATAGGTGTCTCACTTAAGTGATCATGTAGTGGCATGGTGTAGAATAGGTGTCTCACTGAAGTGATCATGTAGTGGCATAGTGTAGCATAGGTGTCTCACTGAAGTGATCATGTAGTGGCATAGTGTAGCATAGGTGTCTCACTGAAGTGATCATGTAGTGGCATAGTGCATTATAGGTGTTTCACTTAAGTGATTATGTAGTGGCATGGTGTAGCATAGGTGTCTCACTGAAGTGATCATGTAGTGGCATAGTGTAGCATAGGTGTCTCACTGAAGTGATCATGTAGTGGCATGGTGTAGCATAGGTGTCTCACTGAAGTGATCATGTAGTGGCATAGTGTAGAATAGGTGTCTCACTGAAGTGATCATGTAGTGGCATAGTGTAGCATAGGTGTCTCACTGAAGTGATCATGTAGTGGCATAGTGTAGCATAGGTGTCTCACTGAAGTGATCATGTAGTGGCATAGTGTAGCATAGGTGTCTCACTGAAGTGATCATGTAGTGGCATGGTGTAGCATAGGTGTCTCACTGAAGTGATCATGTAGTGGCATGGTGTAGCATAGGTGTCTCACTGAAGTGATTATGTAGTGGCATGGTGTAGCATAGGTGGCTCACTGAAGTGATCATGTAGTGGCATGTTGTAGCATAGGTGTCTCACTGAAGTGATCATGTAGTGGCATAGTGTAGCATAGGTGTCTCACTGAAGTGATCATGTAGTGGCATAGTGTAGCATAGGTGTCTCACTGAAGTGATCATGTAGTGGCATGGTGTAGTGTAGGGGTCTCACTGAAGTGATCATGAAGTGGCATAGTGTATTGTAGGGGTCTCACTGAAGTGATCATGTAGTGGCATGGTGTAGCATAGGGGTCTCACTGAAGTGATCATGTAGTGGCATAGTGTAGTGTAGGGGTCTCACTGAAGTGATCATGTAGTGGCATGGTGTAGTGTAGGGGTCTCACTGAAGTGATCATGTAGTGGCATGGTGTAGTGTAGGGGTCTCACAATTTTGAGGGGTTTCCCCGTGAGCGATATTCCAAATTACAAAATTAATGAAATAATTAAACACAGTTCTGTCTGAAACAGAATATTTCACATTGACACCTCCAGCGATCTTCTAGCTTCCCACAGACATATTTGGATATATCAAAGGGCCTGTTGAGTATTTCTATTTGGCCCAGTCCTTCTATTTTCGTTCAGGGTCCATTTTACAATCCAGAATAACATGTTCAACTCTGTAACTCAGATTAACATCGTCTTTTGTATAATCCAGATTAACCTGTGATGATTGGAAGGCCACTAGACCCACCATCCTCCCCGCACCTTACAATGTTACGACTGAAGAGATGAAGCTGATTATGTCAATGCCAACTGAGTAAATATTAATTTATGTTTAACCTTTGATCTCACTAAGATGTCATTAATAAATGTGACATTTTTATAGTTCAAAAACTTGGTTACACTTGATGTAAGCCATGGACATTAACATTTTTGAGTGACGAGTTTCTCTTTGATGCTGGAGCAGTGGACGCGGCCATTTTGATCTTCAACATCATGGAGAGCCTCGGTAAGTGGCGTCGTTCCCCAATTGGTGTCCAGCCCATTGTGTCCAGCCCATTGTGTCCAGCCCATTGTGTCCAGCCCATTGTGTCCAGCCCATTGTGTCCAGCCCATTGTGTCCAGCCCATTGTGTCCAGCCCATTGTGTCCAGCCCATTGTGTCCAGCATGCTGCCAACGATTGAGGTGTTCCTGTAGCCGCTACAGGGGTCTCCAAACTTTTCAGCCCAAGGGCCGCATCAACTATCAAACAGCAGTTCGGGGGCCGACTACACACTCGAGGTCCCAATAAAAAAGAATAAAAACATGGATGTTGTTTTTAATTATTTATTTAATAATATTTTATTCAGTTATTATTTAATAACACATTGATACTCTACACGCGAACACCTGTATCAGTGGGAATTGTGAAATCGTTTCCTGGATGCCAAAATAGCAGACTTTTCTGGCTTTAGATTTGATGTCCCTAGCATCAACAGAGACCTGAGATTATCATTGGACAAATTTGTTCTCAAATTGTTCTTCACGTATTTCGTTCTTGAAAATGTTTGTTCACACATGTATGTTGTTCCAAAGATTGAAAGGTACCTTGATGCAAAAGCTTTGACTTTATGAAAGTCTTCCTTGGGCAAAAAACTGGTAAAAACCCACCAGTCCTTCTTTGAAATTGCTCCTAAGGAGGTCATTTGCTTGCAACTCAATGACCTCCAGCTGCAGTTTATCTGGGCAACTTGCCACATCTGCTTCAAATGGGTTTTGAAAAAAAACTCACTTCTTCTTCCTTTAAATCCATGTCAGAAAACTGCTGCTGAAATTGCAGCTGGAGGTCTTTGATGATCTCACCTACAGATGACGTGGGGAATCTCCGCTGTTGCTTCAGCCATGAAGACCGTCCACTGCTGAAAGTGTGTCGAGTTGTTGGCGTGCACTTGTTCCTAATAACGAGTCGAGTTTGGATCTGAAGGCCTTTAGGTGGGTGTATAGATCAGAAACTAGATGTTCCTGTTCTTGTAGTTTTAGGTCCAGAAAATGTAAATGACTAGTTATGTCTGCAGGAAAGGCAAATTTCCATACCCACTCTTCATCAGACACTAATGGCTGTGGCTTGCCTTTACTTTCCAGGAAGTCACCTATTTCCTTTCTTAACTTAAATACTCTGCTCAGAACTTTCTCACAACTTAGCCATCTTACTGCTGTGTAATATGGTAAATCTTGCGATTCTGTATCTGTATCTTCCAACAGCTCTCTGAACTAAGCCCATGTGACTTTATTAAATTCACCATCTTCACCACAGGATTCAGTATACTGCTAATTTCCAAATATTTAGCACAGAAAGCTTGCTGGTGAATAATACAATGCAGGAACATTGGTTGTAGAATGTTTTTCTCATTACACATCTGCTTCACTTGTCCAGCCAAGCCTTTCTTTATGCCACTCATGTTCTTTTCTCCGTCAACAGTCAGGCAACTGAGGTTAGTCCAGTCCAAGTTATAATCAGCAAAAGTTTTTTTCAACTCATTGAATATATCCTCTCCGGTAACAGTGTCGTACATGCTATATAGGGAAGCCAGGTCTTGTAATATGTTCATGTCTTCTTCCACACCTCTAATGAACACAAGCGGTTAAAAGGTGGAACAGCTGTCTAGCAATTCATCCATTGCAATTGAAAAGTGGCGAAACTTGCTTGCATTTTTCTCTATTTAAGTGACAACGTTTTCATTGACGTCTGCAACACGGCGGGCAACGGTCTTTGCACCCTAAGCTACATTTTCAAATTGTTTTGACTTTTCTGGGCAAAGTTCCTCAGCCACCACCAACAAACATTCCCTCACTACTTCACCATCTGTTAACGCTTTGCCACTTTTAGCTAGGACGTAACACACTGATAAGTAATTGAACAAAACTCCGCTACTAGATGACTGTTAGCATCTCATTGGCTGTGAGCGGAAGTAGAAAAACTAAGCAGTGAATAAGGTTTTGCAATGTAATGATCGTTTGAAAAACATAACGCACTACTGCGTGCCTCTATTTTAATTCGGTAAAAACATAACGTCCACGTAAGCGGCGGCTTATCTTGGCAGGAGACAAGTAAATTTCTGTAATTTTTTCCTTAGACAAAAAGGTCTCCACGGACCGGATGAGAGGACCTCGCGGGTCGCATGGGGCCGCATGCGGCTCACGTTCCGTAGTTTGGAGACCCCAGCTGTAGCGATTCAATGCTGCCCGTCGCTGGACCGCTTCTAGCCTGTCGATTCTCTTATGAATGAATGGTTCTTAGGCTGAAGATGCGTAACCTAAAAGCGGCCACACAAAGGCCTTACAGGCTCTTTCTTTCACAATGGAGTTGCGATCCTTAGATTTTGCCTTTGAAACCCTAGGGTCTTGTTTGCCCGGTTTCACACATTGTTAATAAGTTCGTCCCAACGGACCTCTCTTTGAATTGTAACACCGAAGTACCTTACGGAGGAAACTGGCTCAAGCTTATGACCATGCAGTTCGTGAGGGTGGTGTAGAGAGGCATTACTTCTGGAGACTGACAGTGTCTATCACTTGGCAGGATGAAATTCCATGTCCCAGCTTATCTTCCACTCATCTAACCGACGGAGATCCTGTTGTAGCTGGTCCTGATCAGAACTGCTGGTGATCGTCCTATACACCGCCGTGTCGTCTGCCAAAAGTCTTGCTTGAGAGGTCAGCTTCTCGTGCGTGTTATTCATGTATGCTTGGAGCAAACAAGTGAATAGCCCCGAGCCCCTGGACCATAAGAATTTACACTTTAAAGGGATCAATCTCAAAATTTTTGTTGATCTTAATTTCCTATTTACATGTTACCTTCCCTCGTTTATGTTCATTCCACTAAAAGTTTTCTAGCTTCATGTTAACTTCTCTGTGACAAAGTTTGCTAGCTTCATGTTAACTTCTCTGTGACAAAGTTTGCTAGCTTCATGTTAACTTCTCTGTGACAAAGTTTGCTAGCTTCATGTTAACTTCTCTGTGACAAAGTTTGCTAGTTTCATGTTAACTTCTCTGTGACAAAGTTTGCTAGTTTCATGTTAACTTCTCTGTGACAAAGTTTGCTAGCTTCATGTTAACTTCTCTGTGACAAAGTTTGCTAGTTTCATGTTAACTTCTCTGTGACAAAGTTTGCTAGCTTCATGTTAACTTCTCTGTGACAAAGTTTGCTAGTTTCATGTTAACTTCTCTGTGACAAAGTTTGCTAGCTTCATGTTAACTTCTCTGTGACAAAGTTTGCTAGTTTCATGTTAACTTCTCTGTGACAAAGTTTGCTAGCTTCATGTTAACTTCTCGGTGACAAAGTTTGCTAGTTTCATGTTAACTTCTTTGTGGCATAGTTCCTCTAGGTCCTTGCTAACTTCTCTGTGGTAATGTTTTCTCGTTTCATGTTAAATTTTCTGTGGCTGTGTTTCTCGTTTCATGTTAACGTCTCTGTGGCAAAATTATCTAATTGCATGTCAAGTTTTCCGAGGTAAAGATTTCTATTTTCATGTTTACATCACTGTGGCACAGTTTTCTAAGTTCATATCAAATTTATGAGGCAATGTTTCTCTAGTTTCATGTTAACTTTTCTCTAGTAATGTTTCTCTAATTTATGTTAAATTCTCTGTAGCAACATTTTTTAGTTCCATGTTAACTTTTCTGTGGCAAAGTTTCCACTCGTTTATTTTATCTTCTCTGTGGATAAGTTTTCTAGGTTCATGATAACTTCTCTGTTGCAATGTTTTCTAGTTTCACTTGAACTTCTATATGGAAACGTTTATTAGTTGCATGTTAACTTCACTATGGAGCAGTTTTCTAGGTTCACATTAACGTCTTTCTGGATGTTCATGTTAACTTTTCTGTGGAAATTTGTTTCTATTTTTATATTAAATTTTCTGTGGCAAAGTTTCTCTAGGTTCATGTTAACTTCTTTGTAATGAATTTTCTGGGTTCATTTTAATTTCTCCGTAACGAAATTTTCTGGGCTCATGTAAACTTGTCTGTAACAATTTTTTCAGAGTTCGTGTTAACTTCTCTCTTAATAATAATTTCTGAGCTCATGTTAACGTCTCTTGCAACGAATTTTTCTGGGTTCATATTAGTTTATCTGTAACGAATTTTTCTGGGTTCATATTAGTTTATCTGTAACGAATTTTTCTGGGTTCATATTAGTTTATCTGTAACGATTTTTTCTGGGTTCATATTAGTTTATCTGTAACGATTTTTTCTGGGTTCGTGTTAACTTCTTTGTGGGAAAATTTTTCCGGGTTCCACAAATCCTAAAGTAATGTAGTAAGTTTAGTATAGAGTTACTTTGATTATTTCAAAATTTCCGCAAGTCAAATATTATTTTTCAAAGTGATCATAGACTTTCAAAGTCATCAAAGACTTTCTAAATGATCAAAAAATTTCTAAGTGACAAAGACGTTCTAAGTCATCAAATACTTTCTAAGTGATAAAAGAATTTCTAAGTGATCAATGACTTTCAAGTGATCAAAGACTTTGAAAGCCTATAGACAATCTATGAAGTCAGATAATGCTATTATGACATGATTAATAGTTTTACTTTTCCTTTACTTTCAGAGACATAAAAAAATACACCATACGACACAACGTGACGCTACTCGTGAACAATTCGGGTAAGTTTTGTTGTAGCTACACGTAACCATGGCAACACAGGTAACACAAGGCCACGAAAACCCCTTTTGTTCCTAAATTTCTACACTGGTTTGTTGCGGTTTTCAAGTGCAATGCTCACTGCACAGTCTGAAAGCTGCATTAATGTTATTTTTTTAGAGGTGGTAATTATGTCAGAAATAGTTTCAAATTCAAAAAATTCGAGTTGAACCCACTATGGAGCAGATGATGAACTAACAAATCAGACATGAACTTTGACAAGGACCACACATGACCTTTGATAAGGATGACACATAAACTTTGAAAAAAAATACACATGACCTGTTATTAGGACCATACATGACCTTTGACAAGGACCATACATGACCGTTAACTAGGATCATACATGACATTTGACCAGGACTATACACCACCTTTGACCAGGACTATGCAACAACCTTTGACCAGGACTATACACCACCTTTGACCAGGACTATACACCACCTTTGACCAGGACTATACACCACCTTTGACCAGGACTATACACCACCTTTGACCAGGACTATACACCACCTTTGACCAGGACTATACACCACCTTTGACCAGGACTATACACCACCTTTGACCAGGACTATACACCACCTTTGACCAGGACTATACACCACCTTTGACCAGGACTATACACCACCTTTGACCAGGACTATACACCACCTTTGACCATGACTATACACCACCTTTGACCAGGACTATAAACCACCTTTGACCAGGACTATACACCACCTTTGACCAGGACTATACACCACCTTTGACCAGGACTATACACTACCTTTGACCAGGACTATACACCACCTTTGACCAGGACTATACACCACCTTTGACCAGGACTATACACCACCTTTGACCAGGACTATAAACGACCTTTGATCAGGACTATACACCACCTTTGACCAGGACTATACACCACCTTTGACCAGGACTATACACCATCTTTGACCAGGACTATAAACGACCTTTGACAAGGACCATTACATTCCTTCTGACAAGGACCGCTCATGAAAGTTGACAAGAACCACACATGACCTTTGACATCAACCCACATGACCTTTGACATCAACCCACATGACCTTTGGCTAGGACACTAAATCAGCTTTGGGCGCCAGCAAGCATCCTGATATCTGATTTCCATTTAACTTCATGTTTGCCTCGTCTAGGAAAAATAGTTAATTTCTAATCGCATGCATTTCTCATTGTTCTCTTGAGACAGAATTCCATTTTGAGGATAAGTGTTCGTTTTACTATACATCCAAATAATGAATTGTTTCTTTTTTTATCTCCTTTTGCTTACATGTTCTCTAGGTCAGCTGCCCCAGCTGTCACCGTGCAATTCAATAAGCCCCGAAGTCACGTGGGATATAGACAACCGGCCCCAGGGCTACTGGTCACCGGACAATAAATGGACATCACTGATTTGCAAGCGTCGGGATTTGACCCTCTACCTTACCGCCTCGTGTCTCCAGAACACCACCATTCACGTCATCGGGGACTCCAACGGTGTCCGTCTCTATGGCCAACTCAGTGCAGTATCGCAGTGTGTGACGTCGCAGCCCGGCAGTTGGCCTGATCAGCAGATATGCACCAACATTGAGAGGGGTATCACTGTCGTCTTCACGCCCCACGAGTACCCCTTGTACCTAGGCGCCACATGGAGGGATAAGCTACTCTACGGGGGCGTTGCCAAACAGATTGACGCCATGCCGTCCAAGGGACGCGTTGTGATCATTGTGCATTACTTCCTCCACGTCATGGTATCACATTTAGCAGTGACGCGCGTCCGACTCGTAGCTCTACGTGACGCCATTAATCGTCTGCTCAAAAGGAACCCGGACGCCATGGTGGCATTCAGAGGTCCCCACGTGTCCTCCTTTCAGTGGGACTACAACCACACCATCGGTGGCGATGTTTTAGGTATGATATATCTTAGCATGTTGAAAGAAATTTTTAGTACTCTCAAAGACAAAGTTGTTTTCCTTGATGGATGGGATATGACGTCATCAATTGAAAACTCGGAATTTCATCCTGCAGATAATGTCACACATGAGATGATCCGAACATTGCTTTCATTTAGATGCACTGAAAATGGTAACGTCCAACATTTTGAAATGTAAACATGAAAACACGAACATGAACAATTTATGTTTTATAAATGTCTATCATATATATAAGAATGAGCACGGCTGACCACATATGCCTGAAGAAATAAAATGATTAAAATTCAATTTCCTATTATTTTACGGATACAAATTTAAAGACGCAAAAAATAAAATATATCAGTTTTTATTTTTAGTATATGTTTAAGTATTATGTTTATGGTTAATGCGAAGAGAAAGTACCGAGTCGTCATTTTTCGTGTTTCGTTCAGCTGCCATTTTGGATTCACTCCCCTATATTTATTTATTTTTATTTTATATATTGTTTGTTGTTACTTGAGTTACATTTCATTAATATGACGATGGTATTGTTTGTTGTTACTTGAGTTACATTTCATTAATATGACGATGGTATTGTT
This sequence comes from Lymnaea stagnalis, assembly GCA_964033795.1. NCBI lineage: Eukaryota > Metazoa > Mollusca > Gastropoda > Lymnaeidae > Lymnaea > Lymnaea stagnalis. The sequence continues at coordinate 161,129 of CAXITT010000114.1, read as the reverse complement.
TGTTGTTACTTGAGTTACATTTCATTAATATGACGATGGTATTGTTTGTTGTTACTTGAGTTACATTTCATTAATATGACGATGGTATTGTTTGTTGTTACTTGAGTTACATTTCATTAATATGACGATGGCACGTTTTAATTAAATTTGTATTGGTTGATTAATTTTAATTTTAAAAATTGGCTAGTTATAATATTTTTATGTGTTCCGCCATCTTTGAAAATCCTATATTGTATGACGGCTTTGTGTTGTATTCTTTTTCTGGGTATTCTTTTCGGTGGAACCTGAAATAAAGTGTGCATACGTGTTTTCTATGAAACTGGAAGTTGGGTTTTCATTATTTACTTATTTTATAATTATTTTGGGGCGGTTTTTTTATTGTTTTGTTGATTTTCCTAGTTTTCTTGCCACAGTGCGTGTAAATTCCACGTGTTTTTACGTGCGGCTTTAGGACTAGTTTTAGGGTTCGGGTTAGGTTTAGGGATCGATTTTGGGAATTCAGGTTAGTTTCAAAACCCAGGTTAGGGAGAGAGTCAAAACCCAGGTTAAGGATAGGATCAAAACCCAGGTTAGGTTTATGGATAGATGTAGGGTTCAGGTTAGGTTTAGGGATCGATTTTGGGAGTTCAAGCTAGGGTCAAAACTCAGATTAGGGAAAGTGTCAAAACCCAGGTTAGGGATAGGATAAAATTCCAGGGTAAGTTTATGGATAGATTTGGGATATATTTTTCATTATTTTTTTAACATTTTATTCCTAATTTTAACAAACGTGACTTATTTTATTTTTCCACGGCCGCCATCTTGGTTGCCGCGACCCGTGAAACCGTCAAAGTTCATTGGTCGCGGCAACCAAGATGGTGGCCATGGTAGAAAACGCAGTGCCATCTCTTTGCATTTGCCAATTTTATAAATTAAAAATACATTTAAAATAATGATAAAAAACTTATTTAAAACATTTTTTTTCCGATTTTGAATTTTTTCTTAAATCAATAAATTATGATCTAAGAATTATTTTTGTTAAATCGACATCACGTTTATCGGGTAAATCCAGATATCTGTTGTTTAGTGCGTTTGTTAGGTGCGTTGTTAATTTTGCAAAATTAAATTAAAAATTTTTCGATCTAAATGTCTTCAAACAACATCATATTAAAATATCCATTTGAACTCAAATAAAGACAAGTTCATTTATTAATTTCAAAAGAGCAAAATTTTAACTTGCAATTCAAAAGCTTTAAGTTTCTTTGCTTCAATAACCGCGTGCGAAAACACTGAAAATGTATTTTCCTCTTTTTAAAAGTAAAATTTAATCAATGTAATTGATTGCTTCTTAAGTTGTAAATAAAACACAACCAATTTTAGCTGTGTATTGTTAACAGTAATGAGTTGTTCCTTGCTTTTCATTCCACAAATATACTTTGATACTTTGATACTTTGATCAAATTTATAAAGTAATCAAAACTAAAACGTTTCAAATACTTTTAAAAGGAAAAAAGACGTTTCAGCCAATCAGTGCAGCGAAACTTCATAGCCAAATAGCGCTCACTGAGTCGCTTAGCACTCATCCAAATAAGAATGATCCATATGAAGTTGCAAATGATTCATTTTGATATCTATATTTAAAGACCCAAATTATGTGACAGATTTGAATTCTTTTTTTTTTAAATAGTTTTTACTTTTAAAATAAATAACCATAATATTTCAATATAAGGAATTATGCGTAGAAATATTAACTTTTTTTTATTAAATTATAAAACAATGTGTAATAAAGAGATCTGGAGCTTAAGAATTTTAATTGTCAGGGGTGTCCAAAAACTGTGTGTTTGTAGGGGGATACTATCACGTGAATGATTTTATAAATTTTTATTAAAAATCTGGGGGGGGGGGGGGGTTTTGATATTTTCATTTTGCTCCAGGCAGCACAAGATACGCCTCATAATAAAGGAATGGTATCCTTCTTAGGGGTGTATAGATTGGGGGATTGGAAGTACCGTGTGGGCATTTTGACGTGGACGACAATATCTTTAAATCCAATGATATTACAGTCGTGAAAAAGAGGTGTTACATTTTTTTACCCCTATAAACATATGTTTACCAACTAGGAAAGTCCCTGGCATTGACAAAACGCGGGTACCTTTGCATATGTTTACCCATGAATATCGAAACCCAACCATTTTACACACGTGAAACTTTAAAATTAAACATAGAGCCATTAACAAAACTCAAAAGCTTGGTTAAATTTTTCATGCAGATATCAATATATCAAACTCCGTTAAAAACTTTTAAAAATTGAAATGGTATATAGGGCTTTTGTTGTAAATTTAAGATTATGTTTTCACAGTTTTTAGAGGGAAAACATATAGTTTAAGGACAGTAAACGGGGGGTAGGGTAGATAAAAAAAAGGTAACAGTTAAAACACACAAGACATCTCAAGTATTTCTCTAGCATAGAAATCAGCCGTTAATGACCTCCTTCGGTGACAATAAAGATATAATTAGCGATCATTAAGGTTTGATAATTTAATGTTATGTTTAGATAGAGAAGGATAATTGATTGGCTAATGTTATGTTTAGAGAGAAAAGGATAATTGATGGGCTAATGTTATGTTTAGAGAGAAAAGGATAATTGATGGGCTAATGTTATGTTTAGAGAGAAAAGGATAATTGATGGGCTAATGTTATGTTTAGAGAGAAAAGGATAATTGATGGGCTAATGTTATGTTTAGAGAGAAAAGGATAATTGATGGGCTAATGTTATGTTTAGAGAGAAAAGGATAATTGATGGGCTAATGTTATGTTTAGAGAGAAAAGGATAATTGATGGGCTAATGTTATGTTTAGAGAGAAAAGGATAATTGATGGGCTAATGTTATGTTTAGAGAGAAAAGGATAATTGATGGGCTCATGTTATGTTTAGAGAGAAAAGGATAATTGATGGGCTAATGTTATGTTTAGAGAGAAAAGGATAATTGATGGGCTAATGTTATGTTTAGAGAGAAAGGGATAATTGATGGGCTAATGTTATGTTTAGAGAGAAAATGATAATTGATGGGCTAATGTTATGTTTAGAGAGAAAATGATAATTGATGGGCTAATGTTATGTTTAGAGAGAAAGGGATAATTGATGGGCTAATGTTATGTTTAGAGAGAAAAGGATAATTGATGGGCTAATGTTATGTTTAGAGAGAAAGGGATAATTGATGGGCTAATGTTATGTTTAGAGAGAAAATGATAATTGATGGGCTAATGTTATGTTTAGATAGAGAAGGATAATTGATTGGCTAATGTTATGTTTAGAGAGAAAAAGGATAATTGATGGGCTAATGTTATGTTTAGAGAGAAAGGGATAATTGATGGGCTAATGTTATGTTTAGAGAGAAAATGATAATTGATGGGCTAATGTTATGTTTAGAGAGAAAGGGATAATTGATGGGCTAATGTTATGTTTAGAGAGAAAGGGATAATTGATGGGCTAATGTTATGTTTAGAGAGAAAAGGATAATTGATGGGCTAATGTTATGTTTAGAGAGAAAAGGATAATTGATGGGCTAATGTTATGTTTAGAGAGAAAAGGATAATTGATGGGCTAATGTTATGTTTAGAGAGAAAGGGATAATTGATGGGGTAATGATATGTTTAGAGAGAAAAGGATAATTGATGGGCTAATGTTATGTTTAGAGAGAAAATGATAATTGATGGGCTAATGTTATGTTTAGATAGAGAAGGATAATTGATTGGCTAATGTTATGTTTAGAGAGAAAAGGATAATTGATGGGCTAATGTTATGTTTAGAGAGAAAGGGATAATTGATTGGCTAATGTTATGTTTAGAGAGAAAAGGATAATTGATGGGCTAATGTTATGTTTAGAGAGAAAAGGATAATTGATGGGCTAATGTTATGTTTAGAGAGAAAATGATAATTGATGGGCGCGATAAGCTGCGTATAACATGTAGCAGACAAATGCCTCTCAAAACTTAATTATGTTATCACGTGCACATCATTAAAAATATACTTCTTTTTAAAATAAGGAATTGGGATGAGCAGTAGCAGGTAGAAATGTTCGCAAAGTGTCTACCATTAATAATACCCCGATAACACCAGTCCCTATATTCTTGTTAAATAATAAAATTTACCACCATGAGTTGCCACGCAGTCTTCTGCAAGTATCTCCTTTGACTGACAGTGGTGTAGCTGGTTTCATGTTGAGATCTAGTTGTATAACTTGTTTCATGTTGAGATCAAGTTATGTAGCTCGCTTCATGTTGAGATCAAGTTGTGTAGCTTGTTTCATGTTGGCATCAAGTTGTGTAGCCTGTTTCATGTTGAGATCAAGTTTTGTAGCTCATTTCATGTTGAGATCAAGTTGTGTAGCCTGTTTCATGTTGAGATGAAGTTGTGTAGCTCATTTCATGTTGAGATCAAATTGTGTAGCCTGTTTAATGTTGAGATCAAGTTGTGTAGCTCATTTCATGTTGAGATCAAGTTGTGTGGCTTGTTTCATGTTGTTCATGTTGAGATCAAGTTGTGTAGTTCAAGTCATGTTTAGATCAAGTTATGTAGCTTGTTCCATGCTAAGATCAAGTTGATTAAGGAATGCATGCATGTCAGCCATCACAATGAGTTATTCGACGTGAGGTGGGAAACTAGGTGTCTCGGTTAGTCGACAGATAGTGGGAGCTTGGTGTGGCTTTAGTTAGTCGATATGGTAATGTTAGCTTGATGTGTCTGTAGTTAGTCGATATGGTAATGTTAGCTTGATGTGTCTGTAGTTAGTCGATATGGTAATGTTAGCTTGATGTGTCTGTAGTTAGTCGATATGGTAATGTTAGCTTGATGTATCTGTAGTTAGTCGATATGGTAATGTTAGCTTGATGTGTCTGTAGTTAGTCGATATGGTAATGTGAGTTTGGTGTGTCTTTAGTTAGTCGAAAGGTAGTGGGAAATTATTTGTGTGTCTTTAGTTAGTCGACAGGTAGTGGGAAATTTGTGAGTCTTTATTTATTCGACAAGTAGTGGGAAATGTGTGTTTCTTTTGTTAGTCGACAGGTAGTGGGAACTTTGAGTGTCTTTTGTAAGCCGACAGGTAGTTGGAAATGTGTGTTTCTTTAGTTAGTCGACAGGTAGTGGGACATTTGTGTGTCTTTAGTTAGTCGACAGGTAGTGGGAAATGTGTGTGTCTTTTGTAAGCCGACAGGTAGTGAGAAATGTGTGTTTCTTTAGTTAGTCGACAGGTAGTGGGAACTTTGAGTGTCTTTTGTAAGCCAACAGGTAGTTGGAAATGTGTGTTTCTTTAGTTAGTCGACAGGTAGTGGGAACTTTGAGTGTCTTTTGTAAGCCGACAGGTAGTGGGACATTTGTGTGTCTTTAGTTAGTCGACAGGTAGTGGGAAATTTGTGTGTCTTTAGTTAGTTGACAGGTAGTGGGAAATTTGTGTGTCTTTAGTTAGTCGAAAGGTAGTTGGAAATTTGTGTGTCTTTAGTTAGTCGACAGGTAGTGGGAAATTTGTGTGTCTTTAGTTAGTCGACAGGTAGTGAAAACTTTGTGTATCTTTAGTTAGTCGACAGGTAGTGTGAAATTTGTGTGTCTTTTGTTAGTCGACAGGTAGTGGGAAATTTGTGTGTCTTTAGTTATTCGACAGGTAGTGGGAACTTTGAGTGTCTTTTGTAAGCCGACAGGTAGTGGGACATTTGTGTGTCTTTAGTTAGTCGACAGGTAGTGGGAACTTTAAATGTCTTTTGTAAGCCGACAGGTATTGGGACATTTGTGTGTCTTTAGTTAGTCGACAGGTAGTGGGAAATTTGTGTGTCTTTAGTTAGTCGACAGGTAGTGGGAAATTTGTGTGTCTTTAGTTAGTCGACAGGTAGTGGGAAATTTGTGTGTCTTTAGTTAGTCGACAGGTAGTGGGAAATTTGTGTGTCTTTAGTTAGTCGACAGGTAGTGGGAACTTTGAGTGTCTTTTGTAAGCCGACAGGTAGTGGGACATTTGTGTGTCTTTAGTTAGTCGACAGGTAGTGGGAAATTTGTGTGTCTTTAGTTAGTCGACAGGTAGTGGGAAATTTGTGTGTCTTTAGTTAGTCGACAGGTAGTGGGAAATTTGTGTGTCTTTAGTTAGTCGACAGGTAGTGGGAAATTTGTGTGTCTTTAGTTAGTCGACAGGTAGTGGGAAATTTGTGTGTCTTTAGTTAGTCGACAGGTAGTGGGAAATTTGTGTGTCTTTAGTTAGTCGACAGGTAGTGGGAAATTTGTGTGTCTTTAGTTAGTCGACAGGTAGTGGGAAATTTGTGTGTCTTTAGTTAGTCGACAGGTAGTGGGAAATTTGTGTGTCTTTAGTTAGTCGACAGGTAGTGGGAAATTTGTGTGTCTTTAGTTAGTCGACAGGTAGTGGGAAATTTGTGTGTCTTTAGTTAGTCGACAGGTAGTGGGAAATTTGTGTGTCTTTAGTTAGTCGACAGGTAGTGGGAAATTTGTGTGTCTTTAGTTAGTCGACAGGTAGTGGGAAATTTGTGTGTCTTTAGTTAGTCGACAGGTAGTGGGAAATTTGTGTGTCTTTAGTTAGTCGACAGGTAGTGGGAAATTTGTGTGTCTTTAGTTAGTCGAAAGGTAGTGGGAATTTTGTGTGTCTTTAGTTAGTCGACAGGTATTGGGAAATTTGTGTGTCTTTAGTTAGTCGACAGGTAGTGAAAACTTTGTGTATCTTTAGTTAGTCGACAGGTAGTGGGAACTTTGAGTGTCTTTTGTAAGCCGACAGGTAGTGGGACATTTGTGTGTCTTTAGTTAGTCGACAGGTAGTGGGAACTTTGAGTGTCTTTTGTAAGCCGACAGGTAGTGGGACATTTGTGTGTCTTTAGTTAGTCGACAGGTAGTGGGAAATGTGTGTGTCTTTAGTTAGTCGACAGGTAGTGAAAACTTTGTGTATCGTTAGTTAGTCGACAGGTAGTGGGAAATTTGTGTGTCTTTTGTTAGTCGACAGGTAGTGGGAAATTTGTGTGTCTTCAGTTAGTTGACAGGTAGTGGGAAATTTGTGTGTCTTCAGTTAGTCGACAGGTAGTGGGAACTTTGAGTGTCTTTTGTAAGCCGACAGGTAGTGGGACATTTGTGTGTCTTTAGTTAGTCGACAGGTAGTGGGAAATTTGTGTGACTTTAGTTAGTCGACAGGTAGTGGGAAATTTGTGTGTCTTTAGTTAGTCGAAAGGTAGTGGGAAATTTGTGTGTCTTTACAATCAGCTGTCCATAACCCTTTAAACACACAGAAATCAATCAGCTGTGGTAGTGAAAACTTTGTGTATCTTTAGTTAGTCGACAGGTAGTGGGAAATTTGTGTGTCTTTTGTTAGTCGACAGGTAGAGGGAAATGTGTGTGTCTTTAGTTAGTCGACAGGTAGTGGGAACTTTAAATGTCTTTTGTAAGCCGACAGGTATTGGGACATTTGTGTGTCTTTAGTTAGTCGAAAGGTAGTGGGAAATTTGTGTGTCTTTAGTTAGTCGACAGGTAGTGGGAAATTTGTGTGTCTTTAGTTAGTCGAAAGGTAGTGGGAATTTTGTGTGTCTTTAGTTAGTCGACAGGTAGTGGGAAATTTGTGTGTCTTTTGTTAGTCGACAGGTAGTGGGAACTTTGAGTGTCTTTTGTAAGCCGACAGGTAGTTGGAAATGTGTGTTTCTTTAGTTAGTCGACAGGTAGTGGGAACTTTGAGTGTCTTTTGTAAGCCGACAGGTAGTGGGACATTTGTGTGTCTTTAGTTAGTCGACAGGTAGTGGGAAATGTGTGTGTCTTTAGTTAGTCGACAGGTAGTGGGAACTTTGAGTGTCTTTTGTAAGCCGACAGGTAGTGGGACATTTGTGTGTCTTTAGTTAGTCGACAGGTAGTGGGAAATTTGTGTGTCTTTAGTTAGTCGACAGGTAGTAGGAACTTTGAGTGTCTTTTGTAAGCCGACAGGTAGTGGGACATTTGTGTGTCTTTAGTTAGTCGACAGGTAGTGGGAAATTTGTGTGTCTTTAGTTAGTCGACAGGTAGTGGGAAATTTGTGTGTCTTTAGTTAGTCGGCAGGTTGTGGGAAATTTGTGTGTCTTTAGTTAGTCGAAAGGTTGTGGGAAATTTGTGTGTCTTTAGTTAGTCGACAGGTAGTGGGAAATTTGTGTGTCTTTAGTTAGTCGACAGGTAGTGGGAACTTTGTGTATCTTTAGTTAGTCGACAGGTAGTGGGAAATTTGTGTGTCTTTTGTTAGTCGACAGGTAGTGGGAAATGTGTGTGTCTTTAGTTAGTCGACAGGTAGTGGGAAATTTGTGTGTCTTTAGTTAGTCGACAGGTAGTGGGAAATTTGTGTGTCTTTTGTAAGCCGACAGGTAGTGGGACATGTGTGTGTCTTTAGTTAGTCGACAGGTAGTGGGAAATTTGTGTGTCTTTTGTTAGTCGACAGGTAGTGGGAAATTTGTGTGTCTTTAGTTAGTTGACAGGTAGTGGGAAATTTGTGTGCCTCTTGTTAGTCGACAGGTTGTGGGAAATTTGTGTTTCTTTAGTTAGTCGACAGGTAGTGGGAACTTTGTGTCTTTTTTTTTTTAAAGAAAACCGATCTTGCTTTGTGAAAGGTCAGTTTGGTGTAATGTAGAGATAGGTAAGTTTTATGTAATGAAGAGATAGATCAGTTTTATGTTATGAAGAGATAGGTCAGTTTTGTGTAATGAAGAGATAGGTCAGTTTTATGTAATGAAGAGATTGGTCAGTTTTGTGTAATGAAGAGATAGGTCAGTTTTGTGTAATGAAGAGATAGGTCAGTTTTGTGTAGTAAAGAGATAGGCCATTTTTATGTAATGAGGAGTTAGGTCAGTTTTATGTTATGAAGAGATAGGTCAGTTTTGTGTAATGAAGAGATAGGTCAGGTGGTGTGGTGATCTGACTTATGATTTATTAATGAGGGGTATCTCTCGTATGAGATCTCCTCTTGGCACTATGTCTAGGGGTTCGTTATTTAAGCCAAATTACCACACAGACATAATAACCTATCTATTTACATATAGCATAGACTGAAACGAAGTCTTTGGTAAAGGAGAAATTAACTACAAATATTTATTGAGTAATAATATTTACAAATTCATTTGTTATACACTCTTGGTGCTTAACTAATATACATCAAATGGATTTCATCCAATTAGAAAGGTATATCAATGCAAAGCAAGTGTCCCTAACATACAGACGGTATCACCATTATTACTGCTTTATTGCTCAAGGTTATATGTTCACTCTTGGTGGACTTAGCCTTTATAGTTCTAGTGATGATCTCAGTGGATCACGTAGTGTGGGAAGTCCATCTGTTCCAGAAGCGTGTCCCTGGTCCAGTCTTCGGAGCTGTTCTAGGCGTAGTGAAGTCGGGGTTCCCGGTGGTAGATTCCGTGGGATCTCTGCGATGGGGAAGATGACTCTCCAGCGATAAATCGTGATAGTGAGAGTCCCTGGATCTCAAAGTCCTTCTAGTAGCTGTCAGGTAGTTTGGTGTAGGACATAGATCAATCCCCTAGTTCCAGCTTCAAGGTGCGTCGGTCCAGTAATGGAAACCAGGCTAAAGGCAAATGATACAAAAATGGTGAAGTATCCAAGCGAATAGCCATAAGCTGATAAGTCCCGTTCCAACAGCAACAACTTCAGATTGATGTATGGAAGGTGACCTAGCTTGTACATATACATCCAATATGTGGATGGATTTATAAGTCTGATCATTGTCGGCGTAAGCATATGTTGCTTCTCGACAATGTTGGACCAAGCAAACATTTTTATTTTGACTTACGGGCATTGTAACATTAACAACCATTAAACTTACAGGTACATAGTATACGTATTGTCTTCTAGTTAAAAGAGACATGGACGAATTTGGAACAACCACCTACCATCCCCATGATGGGATGGCGGCTTGTCATAGCTCGTGTCAAAAGCAATAATAGAATGCACAGTATCAATATAATGTAATATAGGCATTGTTAGAATAAGATCAAACATGATCGAATAATTGCTACAAAGTGTATGAACAATACAAATGGAATGACATAATATTAAAATCATGGTCGTGTACTTACTAGTACTCTAGGTAGCAGTTGCAGTTAATGATCACGCTGATGAAGTACTAAGTCTAGGTACTTCCAACGTCCACAATTAAGTGATCAGATCATAAAAGACATATTCTTGCTTGTTCTGGCTATTTATTCGAGTTGGGTGATGATTCAATTGGGTGGTTTAAATGTTGTATGTTTTTCCCATCCAAAGATAATCACTTTTGATACTGTGGGTTTGACCTCCTACCCTCAAGGTTTATCGGGCTGAGGGGACAATCCAAATTCACGCTGTGGCGTGAGTTCTCTGGTTTAGAAATTCAATAACAACAAGGGACGTTACTCCGCTTTGCTGATTCCAGGGCAAAAATGAGGTGGGCAATGGTATTATTTTCTCAGGGTTCATCGGTGAGAAGGGTTGAACACAAATTCCACGCTTTTTGGGGTGAGCGAACTGATGTGGAAATGCGATAACACTAAGGGAACTCACTCATACTATGCGACTGCGGGGCGAAACAAAAAAAAAGGGGGGAGGGGGGAATGGTGTTATTTTACAAAGGTTTCCAAGGGCGGGTTTACGATGGAAGAATTTGACAAAGTCCAGCCTCAGAGCGTCACAGGTGGTGGGACGAACAGGTGACGTGTACATACCTTTAGCAAACAACTTTGACTTTTGAAGTTCTGTGATCAGGTAACAAACAAATAAATTGTGATAATGTCAATATTTATCAGGGAAACTTCAAAAGGTGTTGTTTCTTTGTCCCTACGTAGATTGATTTTATGTCTAAACGTCTCCGTTAATAGTTTGATGAATAGGTCTTTACGTGGATCTTATACTCTCATGTCAGAGAAGTTGATTGTTTAGATCTGATGCTGCAAGAATTGTGTTTAGATCTGATGCTACAAGGATTGTGTTTAGATCTGATGCTACAAGGATTGTGTTTAGAATGAATTTCACCAGGTAAGACTGGTGTAATGTGTGTGACTGGGTTAATAGCGTTGCAAATTATCCCTTCGTAGATTGATTTTATGTCTAAACGTCTCCGTTAATAGTTTGATGAATAGGTCTTTACGTGGATCTTATACTCTCATGTCAGAGAAGTTGATTGTTTAGATCTGATGCTACAAGAATTGTGTTTAGATCTGATGCTACAAGGATTGTGTTTAGATCTGATGCTACAAGGATTGTGTTTAGAATGAATTTCACCAGGTAAGACTGGTGTAATGTGTGTGACTGGGTTAATAGCGTTGCAAATGTCATTTGTTAGCGTTACAAATGTCATTTACTAGCATTACAATGTCATTTAATAATTGTAAAAAATGTCACTTACTAATGTTACAAATGTCATTTATTAGCGTTACAAATGTCATTTAATAGCGTTACAAATGTCATTTAATAGCGTTACAAATATCATTTAATAGCGTTACAAATGTCATTTAATAGTGTTACAAATGTCATTTAATAGTGTTACAAATGTCATTTAATAGCGTTACAAATGTCATTTAATAGCGTTACAAATGTCATTTAATAGTGTTACAAATATCATTTAATAGCGTTACAAATGTCATTTAATAGAGTTACAATAGTCATTTAATAGTGTTAATTACAAGTGTCATTTAATAGTGCTACAATTTCATTTAATAGTGTTACAAATTTCATTTAATAGTGTTACAAATGTCATTTAATAGTGTTACAAATGTCATTTAATCGTGTTACAAATGCCATTTAATAGCGTTACAAATGTCATTTAATAGCGTTACAAATGTCATTAAATAGTGTTACAAATGTCATTTAATAGTGTTACAAATGTCATTTAATAGTGTTAAAAATGTCATTTAATAGTGTTACAAATGTCATTTAATAGTGTTACTAGTGTCATTTAATAGTGTTACAAATGTCATTTAATAGTGTTACAAATGTCATTTAATAGTGTTACAAATGTCATTTAATAGTGTTACAAATGTCATTTAATAGTGTTTCAAATATCATTTAATAGTGTTACAAATGTCATTTAATAGTGTTACAAATGTCATTTAATAGTGTTACAAATATCATTTAATAGTGTTACAAATGTCATTTAATAGTGTTTCAAATTTCATTTAATAGTGTTACAAATGTCATTTAATAGTGTTACAAATGTCATTTAATAGTGTTATTAGTGTCATTTAATAGTGTTACAATGTCATTTAATAGTGTTACAAATGTCATTTAATAGCGTTACAAATGTCATTTAATAGCGTTACAAATGTCATTAAATAGTGTTACAAATGTCATTTAATAGTGTTACAAATGTCATTTAATAGTGTTAAAAATGTCATTTAATAGTGTTACAAATGTCATTTAATAGTGTTACTAGTGTCATTTAATAGTGTTACAAATGTCATTTAATAGTGTTACAAATGTCATTTAATAGTGTTACAAATGTCATTTAATAGTGTTACTAGTGTCATTTAATAGTGTTACAAATGTCATTTAATAGTGTTACAAATGTCATTTAATAGCGTTACAAATGTCATTTAATAGTGTTACTAGTGTCATTTAATAGTGTTACAAATGTCATTTAATAGTGTTACAAATGTCATTTAATAGTGTTACAAATGTCATTTAATAGTGTTACTAGTGTCATTTAATAGTGTTACAAATGTCATTTAATAGTGTTACAAATGTCATTTAATAGTGTTACAAATGTCATTTAATAGTGTTACAAATGTCATTTAATAGTGTTACAAGTGTCATTTAATAGTGTTACAAATGTCATTTAATAGTGTTACAAATGTCATTTAATCGGTATTATTTTTATTCATTTGCTGAAATAAAATGATGACCGGGGCAAAATGTACGAAATTGGTGCAATACTCCGCCTTATATCAAGGGCAAAACAAGGGGTTGCAAAATCGATCGGTTTACTAATCAACCGATTCCACTAGTCTGGGTTTAATAAAGTGGTCTTTTCATATTGCAAGCTATCTAATCTAAATAGGTAGCTGAACTGATGAAACCTTATAGAATTTTCAATTATTTTTTGTATCATCAATTTGTATTGCAGTTGTTTCCCCTTTATTTCAGTGAAGCAAAAAAAATTTTGTCACAGCATAAGATTCTGGTCGGGTCACGGTCATTGTTTCCACTGCAAGGCAACAGATGCCGTGCCACTTTGATGAAGATCATTTTCATAGTTTTGTTAACATCGGTGATTACATTTATGACCATAGGATTACTAAGGTAAAGATACATGAGTAGCCATTGGCTTTTTAATGTTTGCTTTTTAAATAGCATACGGCTACTTTTTCACATTGTTCACTATTTCCTCTTTTATATTTGCTCTATAGTGAGCATACTTAGATGCTTCTTGCACCTTCTCTATTCTCCATTTTTTTTCTTGTCGATGCTCTTTCGGTTTGAGTTCAGGGACCAAGAAGACGGTGTGTACATCCATAGCAGATCTGGTTGTAGGCTGTTCAGTATGTCCTGCCGCCTTGCCGAGACAAAGACTGACCCGTAGCTTAGTCGTCAACTCCTGATCTCTGAATTCATGACCAGATGGAGTTATCGTGTCTGTCATTATTTTTAACTCACAGAAAGCTCAGAACTCTAATGGTGAGCGTCTGCAAGGCATTCCTGATCAAGTACTCGTCTCTGTGCCAGTGAAGCGTGGATCAAGTACGCTTCTCTGTGCCAATCAAGTGTGGATCAAGTACGCTCCTCAGTGCCAATCAAGTGTGGATCAAGTACGCTCCTCTGTGCCAATGAAGTGTGGATCAAGTATGCTCCTCGGTGCCAGTGAAGTGTGGATCAAGTATGCTCATCTGTGCCAGTGAAGTGTGGATCAAGTACGCTCCTCTGTGCCAATGAAGTGTGGATCAAGTATGCTCATCTGTGCCAATGAAGTAAGGATCAAGTACGCTCCTCTGTGCCAGTAAAGTGTGGATCAAGTACGCTCCTCTGTGCCAATGAAGTGTGGATCAAGTACTCGTCTCTGTGCCAGTGAAGTGGGGATCAAGTACTATTCTCTGTTCCTGTGAAGGGTAAAACACATACGTTAGTCTCGAGCAGAAACTAGGACGTCTCATTTCACTGGGGTTTGGTTATCCAAGGAAAAGGGGAATGTTCCTGCAAGAAGTGCAGTCGATGCTGTCATTCCAAGTTCGGCCGCCTCGGCCAGTCGGGAGAGTTGAAATAATACAGAAGTCATTTCATCGTCTCAAGAAGACGGGAGGATGCCAACAAAAATACTGCATGTGCTTGTTCGTTCTTAGGTGACCTATGCCAGCGATTCCAAAACTTTAAAACTGGTGGACCGGTGGACGAAATTTGAAACTGCACCATGGACCGTTTGCCTGATATATTAATAATACTTCCTTTCTATTTGAACATTAGACTAGCTGACTGGTGTGGGTCCTTGAAACCGATTTGGGGAACACTGGCCTAGGCTATATATATTCGATTGGGGGGGGGGGTAAAAAAGTTGGTTTTTCAGTCTTATCTGTGCCTGAAAACTTTGCTCCAACAGTGAGTATTCCTACCGAGCTTGTGTGCTCCAACAGTGGGTATTCCTACCGAGCTTGTGTGCTCCAACAGTGATGCTTCATACTGAGCGTGTGTGCTCCAACAGTGAGTATTCCTACTGAGCGTGTGTGCTTCAACAGTGAGTATTCCTACTGAGCTTGTGTGCTCCAACAGTGAGTCTTCATACTGAGCGTGTGTGCTCCAACAGTGAGTCTTCATACTGAGCGTGTGTGCTCCAACAGTGAGTATTCCTACTGAGCTTGTGTGCTCCAACAGTGAGTATTCCTACTGAGCGTGTGTGCTTCAACAGTGAGTATTCCTACTGAGCTTGTGTGCTCCAACAGTGAGTATTCCTACTGAGCGTGTGTGCTTCAACAGTGAGTATTCCTACCGAGCTTGTGTGCTCCAACAGTGAGTATTCCTACTGAGCTTGTGTGCTCCAACAGTGAGTATTCCTACCGAGCTTGTGTGCTCCAACAGTGAGTATTCCTACTGAGCTTGTGTGCTCCAACAGTGAGTATTCCTACCGAGCTTGTGTGCTCCAACAGTGAGTATTCCTACCGAGCTTGTGTGCTCCAACAGTGAGTATTCCTACTGAGCGTGTGTGCTCCAACAGTGAGTATTCCTACCGAGCTTGTGTGCTCCAACAGTGAGTATTCCTACTGAGCGTGTGTGCTCCAACAGTGGGTCTTCATACTGAGCGTGTGTGCTCCAACAGTGAGTATTCCTACTGAGCGTGTGTGCTCCAACAGTGAGTATTCCTACTGAGCGTGTGTGCTCCAACTGTGAGTCTTCCTACTGAGCGTGTGTGCTCCAACAGTGAGTATTCCTACTGAGCGTGTGTGCTCCAACAGTGAGTATTCCTACCGAGCGTGTGTGCTCCAACAGTGAGTATTCCTACTGAGCGTGTGTGCTCCAACAGTGGGTCTTCATACTGAGCTTGTGTGCTCCAACAGTGGGTCTTCATACTGAGCTTGTGTGCTCCAACAGTGAGTATTCCTACCGAGCGTGTGTGCTCCAACAGTGAGTCTTCCTACTGAGCGTGTGTGCTCCAACAGTGGGTCTTCATACTGAGCTTGTGTGCTCCAACAGTGAGTATTCCTACCGAGCTTGTGTGCTCCAACAGTGAGTATTCCTACTGAGCGTGTGTGCTCCAACAGTGAGTATTCCTACTGAGCGTGTGTGCTCCAACAGTGAGTATTCCTACCGAGCTTGTGTGCTCCAACAGTGAGTCTTCATACTGAGCGTGTGTGCTTCAACAGTGAGTATTCCTACTGAGCTTGTGTGCTCCAACAGTGAGTCTTCATACTGAGCGTGTGTGCTCCAACAGTGAGTATTCCTACCGAGCTTGTGTGCTCCAACAGTGAGTCTTCATACTGAGCGTGTGTGCTTCAACAGTGAGTATTCCTACTGAGCTTGTGTGCTCCAACAGTGAGTCTTCATACTGAGCGTGTGTGCTCCAACAGTGAGTATTCCTACCGAGCTTGTGTGCTCCAACAGTGAGTCTTCATACTGAGCGTGTGTGCTTCAACAGTGAGTATTCCTACTGAGCTTGTGTGCTCCAACAGTGAGTCTTCATACTGAGCGTGTGTGCTCCAACAGTGAGTATTCCTACCGAGCTTGTGTGCTCCAACAGTGAGTCTTCATACTGAGCGTGTGTGCTTCAACAGTGAGTATTCCTACTGAGCTTGTGTGCTCCAACAGTGAGTCTTCATACTGAGCGTGTGTGCTCCAACAGTGAGTATTCCTACCGAGCTTGTGTGCTCCAACAGTGAGTCTTCATACTGAGCGTGTGTGCTTCAACAGTGAGTATTCCTACTGAGCTTGTGTGCTCCAACAGTGAGTCTTCATACTGAGCGTGTGTGCTCCAACAGTGAGTATTCCTACCGAGCTTGTGTGCTCCAACAGTGAGTCTTCATACTGAGCGTGTGTGCTTCAACAGTGAGTATTCCTACCGAGCTTGTGTGCTCCAACAGTGAGTCTTCATACTGAGCGTGTGTGCTTCAACAGTGAGTATTCCTACTGAGCTTGTGTGCTCCAACAGTGAGTCTTCATACTGAGCGTGTGTGCTCCAACAGTGAGTATTCCTACCGAGCTTGTGTGCTCCAACAGTGAGTCTTCATACTGAGCGTGTGTGCTTCAACAGTGAGTATTCCTACCGAGCTTGTGTGCTCCAACAGTGAGTCTTCATACTGAGCGTGTGTGCTTCAACAGTGAGTATTCCTACTGAGCTTGTGTGCTCCAACAGTGAGTCTTCATACTGAGCGTGTGTGCTTCAACAGTGAGTATTCCTACTGAGCTTGTGTGCTCCAACAGTGAGTCTTCATACTGAGCTTGTGTGCTCCAACAGTGAGTATTCCTACCGAGCGTGTGTGCTCCAACAGTGAGTCTTCATACTGAGCGTGTGTGCTTCAACAGTGAGTATTCCTACCGAGCTTGTGTGCTTCAACAGTGAGTCTTCATACTGAGCGTGTGTGCTTCAACAGTGAGTATTCCTACTGAGCTTGTGTGCTCCAACAGTGAGTCTTCATACTGAGCGTGTGTGCTCCAACAGTGAGTCTTCTTACTGAGCTTGTGTGCTCCAACAGTGAGTATTCCTATCGAGCGTGTGTGCTCCAACAGTGAGTATTCCTACCGAGCTTGTGTGCTCCAACAGTGAGTCTTCATACTGAGCGTGTGTGCTCCAACAGTGAGTCTTCATACTGAGCGTGTGTGCTTCAACAGTGAGTATTCCTACTGAGCTTGTGTGCTCCAACAGTGAGTATTCCTATCGAGCGTGTGTGCTCCAACAGTGAGTATTCCTACTGAGCTTGTGTGCTTCAACAGTGAGTATTCCTACTGAGCTTGTGTGCTCCAACAGTGAGTATTCCTACCGAGCTTGTGTGCTCCAACAGTGAGTATTCCTACCGAGCTTGTGTGCTCCAACAGTGAGTATTCCTACTGAGCGTGTGTGCT
>CAXITT010000114.1:136952-140568 GCA_964033795.1 Lymnaea stagnalis | reverse complement strand
TTTTCCGGCCCCCCCCCCCCCCAACCCTACACTGAAAGATGATAATTAAGAAAATATCCTCATCACAAGTTTAAATCCCTGAAATATACAAGGCACCCTGTAGTCATAGGGTGCTCTGTCGCCATAATGCCTCCAAAAAGAAACTTTAAAATGCCTTTCCCAGTGCAAAAAGTATACTAGAAACATTGAATTTAAGTAAATATATATTAAAAATACACCTCTTCGTTTTGAAATAATTTTTTTTTAAATCCTAGGGAGGCAGGCTCCCCAGACCCCTCCACCGATCAATTTCATCAGCGCCCTCGATTTCCACCATTCTTCCCGATGAAAATGATCGCCGATTTTGGTATCGATAAATACACTGCTTAGCGGCGTAGCTACTATTGGGGCCACCATGGGCGGCCATATAGTTTTGCCGCCCTCCCTTTCACGATACGAACTTTGCAGTAGTCCAAAAATGCCTCACCTGTATACAAAGAAAAAGTGACACCTATGTGGGCCACCCCATTGGCCCTATTACGACGACACTAACAGGTGCGTATCTATAGTGTTTGGCGCCAGGGGACAAGAATATTTTTACGCCCCCCCCCCCTCAACTCTGAAACCCATTATTTTCAACCAATATATACCATCAAAGCCCATATATCCTCCCCCAACTGCTAGTCTGGCACCCCGGGATGTATGTTCCCCCCCCCAAAAAAAAAAACTGGACCCCCCCCCCCCCCCCGGGAGAAAATGTCCGAAAGAAGCACTGGTGACGGGTACACAGCAGCGCTGATTAACTAATAGCTACATTGTTAAATTTCTTAGCTCACAACTTTCTATTTCAGACCATGGACAGTGTTCATCTTGACCCAGCCGAATGTCAAGGTTTTGAATGTCCTCCCAGAACCTGGACAACCTGACGATTTGAATGTCCTGCCAGGACCTGGACAACCTGATGATTTGAATGTCCTCCCAGGACCTGGTCCATCCGGCGAGCAAACATGGAACCGGAAGACGGTGTTTCAGATTTTCGATTCATTCAGGCCACGGACCTTGGACAACTGCGTGGACAGTTGTGACGGCAACGACACGTCATCATCATGTTCTCTGGTGTCGTATGAAGATTGGGAGAAAGCCATCAGACGCCAACAACTCAACTACTCACCTTTTCTCACAGGCAATCAGTATATTTTTGAATTCGAGAAAGAGCACTTGAGTTATCCGCCTTTATCGGATTCTAAAGAGTTACCCGACCTGACTTTGTCGATCGTGGTTATAGAAGATGTCCAAGATGGAGTGGTCAGCTGTAATGTAAATGACACCATAAGTGGACGGGTGGACTTGATCGACGGATACGGCAAACAGAGGACATCGGGCGGAGACGAGGTCAGGGTGTGGGTGGTCAACGAATTCAACTTCCGGGCCAGCGGATACGTCATTGACTTAAGGAATGGGAGTTACCAGATTTTTGTGCGTTGTCTGTGGCCAGGGGCAGCGAAGGTGAGTTTAAAGTTGTCTGTGGCCAGGGGCGGAGATATTTGATGCACTAGAGTAGAAAATAATGAAAACATGTGTGATGAGCCCAGTGAGCTGTGGTCAGCTCAAGGTGACCTGAGCAACTAAGTCATATAAACAAATTTGTCTTTGTGGTGTTCCGACGCTTGTTGGTATGACTGAAGACTTGTAAATTGGTTGGAAGTCACTTCAGAGATGTATCCACTGTAAATTCAGCAACATCCTTAATTAGAGCACATTAAAGAATATGTATCTTATTGTTAGGCCTTTTTTAAAGCTGAAATATTTATTAAATTTCGTGGAGAGAAATACTGCCCTCTGTTGTTAGTGTTGTTTTTAAAGTCACCTGGCGATAATGGGCATCAATAATGGGCATCAATAATGGGCATCAATAATGGGCATCAATAATGGGCATCAATAGTGGGCATCAATAATGGGCATCAATAATGGGGATCAATAATGGGCATCAATAATGGGCATCAATAATGGGCATCAATAATGGGCATCAATAATGGGCATCAATATGGGTATCAATTTCGCAAACACCTTATGGGGTGATGCTATCTACCATCTTTTCCAGTTAATGTATATTGGCTTGTGTTGCTTATGGTTGAAACGGGATGAAAGACTTTGACTGGGTTTGTGCTCGTATGTAGCTTTATATTGTTGCGTCTGTTTTTAAATGTGGTAAATTTTAGATTGTTTTTATTTCTCTTTTTAATATGGTTGACTTTGTACCACGCTTCGAGCTTTTGGGGATGAAGCGTGTTTTTCAAATAAACTTTATTATTATTATCATCAATAATGGTCATCAATACTGGGCATCAATAATGGGCATCAATAATGGGCATCAATAATGGGCATCGAACCCAATATTTTTAAAGATCGTTAAGTTTTCATTGTGTTACAGAAGTCAGTCATCCGATGTCTTAACGTTTATGACCTTTTTGAACATTTAAAAAAATGACATATTATGATGAATTTTGAGCCCGTTAATGTGAAGTTGGTGAAACAAGGAGGAGAAGCAAAGATGATAAGTGCCCTAATCAATATTTATTACAAAATAATGCTGACAGGGTAATTGCCCAAATCATGGACCCAATCGCTCATCATCACCCTCCCCAAGAAAGGTAACCTACAGCTGTGCCAAAACTATCGCACAATTAGCCTACCAAGCCACCCAAGCAAGGTCATGCTGAAGGTCATATTGAACCGACTCCAACCCTATGCCGACAAAATCATTGCTGAAGAACAGGCGGGTGTCAGGCAAGGACGTGGCACTACTGAGCAGATCCTAAACCTCCGAATACTATGTGAGAAATATGCCCAACACCAACACAACCTATACCACGTCTTTGTGGACTTCAAAAAGGCATTCGACAGGGTTTGGCATGCTGCTTTATGGGTCACCAAGAGGCACTACAACGTCAACACAAACCTAACCAGAATGATATGCAGCCTCTATGATCAGGCCACCAATGCTGTCTTCTTCAACAAAAACATCGGAGAATGGTTCAAGACCTCGGTTGGAGTATGACAAGGCTGGCCGCTCTCCCCCCCCCCCTTTTCAACATCTTCTAAGAGAGAATTATGTCAGATGCTCTGGAAGCCCATGCAGGGACAGTCAGCATTGGTGGCACAACAATCACCAAGACAGTCAGCATTGGTGGCAGAACAATCACCAAGACAGTCAGCATTGGTGGCAGAACAATCACCAACCTACGCTTTGCGGATGATATGGATAGACTGGCAGGAAACGAAGAAGAGCTCGCCAACCTAGTAAAAGCGTCTCGACAAGACTTCATCGTCCTTTGGCATGCAAATTAATGCAGAAAAGACAAAGATGATGACGAATAACACCACTGAAATTAAGGTCGGGAGGGGGAGATTAGAGACAGTAGGCAGGTTCAAGTACCTAGGAGCAATAGTCTCGGAAGAAGGCTCCAGACCCAAATTGATGTCCAGGATTGCCCAGACCAGAACGGTACTAAACAGGCTTAAGAATATATGGAATGACAAAATATAGCCCCCAGCACCAAAATCAGGCTGATGCGCTCATTAGTCCTCTCCATTTTCCTGTATACCTGTGAGTCCTGGACATTAACAGCAGAACTTG
>CAXITT010000114.1:116952-131952 GCA_964033795.1 Lymnaea stagnalis | reverse complement strand
CTCCCATATCCAACCTAACACTCTCCCACCACACACATACAGTAACATCCAACCTAACACTCTCCCACCACACACATACAGTAACATCCAACCTAACACTCTCCCACCACACACATACAGTAACATCCAACCTAACACTCTCCCACCACACACATACAGTAACATCCAACCTACCACTCTCCCACCACACACATACAGTAACATCCAACCTACCACTCTCCCACAACACACATACAGTAACATCCAACCTACCACTCTTCCACCACACACATACAGTAACATCCAACCTATCACTCTCCCACCACACACGTACAGTAACATCCAACCTAACACTCTCCCACCACACACATACAGTAACATCCAACCTAACACTCTCCCACCACACACATACATCAACATCTAACCTAACACTCTCCCACCACACACATACAGTAACATCCAACCTAACACTCTCCCACCACACACATACAGTAACATCAACCCTAACACTCTCCCACCACACACATACAGTAACATCCAACCTACCACTCTCCCACCGGACACATACAGTAACATCCAACCTACCACTCTCCCACCGGACACATACAGTAACATCCAACCTACCACTCTCCCACCACACACATACAGTAACATCCAACCTACCACTCTCCCACCACACACATACAGTAACATCCAACCTACCACTCTCCCACCGGACACATACAGTAACATCCAACCTACCACTCTCCCACCGGACACATACAGTAACATCCAACCTAATGCGTACTCACAACTGTAAGGTAACATTAAACCTAACGACCTCGCACACACATAAAAAAACAACATTGGCGCAATAGTAAAGACCGTACCGAGCTTCCGTTTCAAACAAAATGTCTCATATTTTTAACGTTAATTGATCTGACCTTATATTCCTGGAGTCTAAACTTTAACTTGAACTAAATTTTTTTTTAATGCTTCCAAAACCTTTTTTTTTTTTCATTTGCAATACCCTTACACAAAGAAATGCTCCTTCCATTATTGCGTTTGTTTCATTCAACAGATCCACATTGCTGTGGCATACCCCCGGGAATTCATCCGGGCAACTATCCATCATACGCATGTCGGAATGGCCAGATTTGTAACAGCGAAATTTGAAAAAAATGTGACTGAAGAGGTAGTTTTAGTACAAAGAAATTCAAGTACAAAATTAAATGAAAAGTTTAGATGGTTAATTAACCTCGTATCTTTTTAGTAAGAAGACAATTTAAGCCTTTTTATCGACTTAGTGTCTACTCGCATTTTTGTCTTGTGGGGCGTTGTTTATTTTTGTGTGCACAAATGACATTTTAAGACTTTCTAGTGCAGTGTTCACCTGGTGAACGGCTGGCAATGTGTGGGAAATGTTGCGAGCGAGCTACCTAAAGCTGCCTCGACGGAGCAGAGTTGACACTGCCTCTCAAATAATCGTGGTTGACCGCGTCTGCTTCGTGGTTGAGTGAACGGGTGGGTAGGTGAGGTCAGATTTACGTTTAAGCCATGTGCCAAGGTAAAGAGTTAGTCACTTAAACCGGAATTTTGTAAGCATTCGATCGTTTTAAAAGTCAATTTAAAGCCTACGATTTTAATACTAAACAGTAGAAAATTTAAGTTTGTTTATTTGTTTTTTTTATTGTAAAGATGATCTACCAAAGACGAGCTAAAACGCAGTAAAAAAAATAATTAAAAAATAATTAAACATTTCTTAAAATGCATCACGCAAAGAAAGTCTGTGTTTAAAATATTTTCAAAAATAAGTTAAAAAAAATTAATTAAAATATTTAAGTTTCGCATAATTCAATTCGAGTCCATTGGCCACGTAGAAAGACCAAAGACCAAATATACTTGTGCAGTCTTTCTTTTCCTCATGCATTTTAGGATATTGCAATTTTATTCTACTTTTTAGTGCTTTTAACTCATCTTTCAAAGAAAGTCCTTTTGTAATTATTTTTTTAAAATACATTAAAAAAAGTTAAGCTTTTTAAAAAGTTCACATAAATGTCAAGGCTGATAGAATAAGGCATTGCAACATAGCAGATATTTGTTTGACACTATGAAAATGTTCAATGTCGCAAAAGGTCTATGAGTATTTTTATAGAAAAATCATTAGATTGTTGCATTGCAGATATTGTGTATGTTAAAAAGTCATTGTTTAGTTCCTTTAATCTTTAAATTGTGTACTTTTACAATATTGTTTTTACTTTCTAAATATAACGATTAAATACCCTGGCTCTGGTCATTTAACTGTCTGTGATTTTGTTCCATGCAATCTTTTTCAATTCCTTGCGCTTCATAAAGGTTGGACATTATTTGATATGTCACGTTAGAATCTAGGCAGAGGTTGGACATTATTTGATATGTCACGTTAGCATCTAAGCAGAGGTTGGGCATTACTTGATATGTCATGTTAGCATCTAGGCAGAGGTTGGGCATTACTTGATATGTCACGTTAGCATATAGGCAGAGGTTGGACATTATTTGATATGTCACGTTAGCATCTAGGCAGAGGTTGGGCATTACTTGATATGTCATGTTAGCATCTAGGCAGAGGTTGGGCATTACTTGATATGTCATGTTAGCATCTAGGCAGAGGTTGGGCATTACTTGATATGTCACGTTAGCATCTAGGCAGAGGTTGGGCATTACTTGATATGTCACGTTAGCATCTAGGCAGAGGTTGGGCATTACTTGATATGTCACGTTAGCATCTAGGCAGAGGTTGGGCATTACTTGATATGTCATGTTAGCATCTAGGCAGAGGTTGGGCATTACTTGATATGTCACGTTAGCATCTAGGCAGAGGTTGGACATTATTTGATATGTCACATTAGCATCTAAGCAGAGGTTGGGCATTACTTGATATGTCACGTTAGCATCTAGGCAGAGGTTGGGCATTACGTGATATGTCACGTTAGCATCTAGGCAGAGGTTGGGCATTACTTGATATGTCACGTTAGCATCTAGGCAGAGGTTGGGCATTATTTGATATGTCACGTTAGCATCTAGGCAGAGGTTGGGCATTATTTGATATGTCATGTCAGCATCTAGGCAGAGGTTGGGCGATCTTCCTGTATACTAATGTTGTTTTAGTCTCGCTATAAGTAAGATATAATATAAAGGAGTATGGCTGTATCGATTCTATCGATACATTCTGATGCATTGCTTTACAAGGCATTCAATCAGCCAAGGGCATTCGACTGTAATGTAAGTGATGCTGCAGGTTTTCTAGGAAATGAGCGAAACAAAGAAATTGGCTAAAACTGATGAATGTGATCACATTCCTCTTGCCGTCCTCTCAGATACCACATTGCAGCTAAATGTTTATTTTGTTTTTACTGTTGTTTTGTTTCTCTGAAGAAGGCATCTTGTCGACACATTTGTTGTTTTAAAGCATTATTTTTTTTTTCAGGTTTTCCCTTTATTTGCTTCGTTCATTTCCTCTTACGTAACCTGATTGCAGTCTCTCCCCTTTGTTACCATTTAATAGTGTCTAACCCGTTGATTCCTTGATTAGTTTAAAGGATAACTCGGTGACTCAGTATCACTTGACTTTATCCAAACATTTCTTCGCCAGCCTTGTGCTAAAGATAGGTGTGGTATAATCGTATCTGCTTGCTAGATCTTGAAAGTTGGCCATCGCTTCCCATTGAAAGTTGGCCATCGCTTCCCATTGAAAGTTGGCCATCGCTTCCCATTGAAAGTTGGCCATCGCTTCCCATTGAAAGTTGGCCATCGCTTCCCATTGAAAGTTGGCCATCGCTTCCCATTGAAAGTTGGCCATCGCTTCCCATTGAAAGTTGGCCATCGCTTCCCATTGAAAGTTGGCCATCGCTTCCCATTGAAAGTTGGCCATCGCTTCCCATTGAAAGTTGGCCATCGCTTCCCATTGAAAGTTGGCCATCGCTTCCCATTGAAAGTTGGCCATCGCTTCCCATTGAAAGTTGGCCATCGCTTCCCATTGAAAGTTGGCCATCGCTTCCCATTGAAAGTTGGCCATCGCTTCCCATTGGCAGACGACATATTCCCATTCCGACATAAAAATATCGAACTTAAGAAAAAAAATAATAAAAGCTTTTTTTTCGTTTTAGATCATTCTAGAAATGTGCCGGTAGTTTAAATACGATCGTATCGAATCCTTTCCTTATCTGAATATCTGAAAAATTACGTTTTAAATTGTAAAATTTGGGTAATGTAATGGGGGAAACCATAAACCTTTTCCCATAAATAATGTCTGATTTGACGATAAATTAATGCACGCAATATGTCACTCTGTATTGTCTGATGTTGCCTAGGTTACCATCTGCTGGAGTGCCCCAAACATCCCTGGACGGCTTTGTGTTTGCAATTACACCACATTCAATCAACAACCGTTTTACTGTGGCCGTCCATTAGATACAAGGTAAGTGTTGCTATAGCAACCGTTTTACTGTGGCCATCCATTAGATACAAGGTAAGTGTTGCTATAGCAACCGTTTTACTGTGGCCGTCCATAGCGTGACTTAGTGGAAGGGGGGGGGGCGGGGTTTCGGGTGGGCGGCAGTGCCCAAAGAGCACATGTCTTAAGTGTGCTTTTTACAAACAGAAGAAAAAAAAAGAAAATAACGTAAGAAAAATAATTATCATGGTGTACTCTCACAAGGAAAATGTCAAAATGTTTGAAGAAGTGAGGTTTTGACTGTGAATGTTTGAAGATGTGAGGTTTTGACTGTGAATGTTTGAAGATGTGAGGTTTTGACTGTGAATGTTTGAAGATGTGAGGTTTTGACTGTGAATGTTTGAAGATGTGAGGTTTTTACTGTGAGTGTTTGACGGTGTGAGGTTTTTACTGTGAGTGTTTGACGGTGGGAGGTTTTTACTGTGAGTGTTTGAAGATGTGAGGTTTTTACTGTGAATGTTTGAAGATGTGAGGTTTTTACTGTGAGTGTTTGAAGATGTGAGGTTTTTACTGTGAGTGTTTGACGGTGTGAGGTTTTTACTGTGAATGTTTGAAGATGTGAGGTTTTTACTGTGAATGTTTGAAGATGTGAGGTTTTTACTGTGTTAAATTCAGAGTGGCAGAATTCGTTTTGAAGTAATTTCAAGTTTTTCACAGTAACTGACGTGAGCGAAGTTTAACTGCAATAACTGACGTGAGCGAAGTTTAACTGCAATAACTGACGTGAGCGAAGTTTAACTGCAATAACTGACGTGAGCGAAGTTTAACTGCAATAACTGACGTGAGCGAAGTTTAACTGCAATAACTGACGTGAGCGAAGTTTAACTGCAATAACTGACGTGAGCGAAGTTTAACTGCAATAACTGACGTGAGCGAAGTTTAACTGCAATAACTGACGTGAGCGAAGTTTAACTGCAATAACTGACGTGAGCGAAGTTTAACTGCAATAACTGACGTGAGCGAAGTTTAACTGCAATAACTGACGTGAGCGAAGTTTAACTGCAATAACTGACGTGAGCGAAGTTTAACTGCAGCTGTCCGGTTTGTTTGGGGTTTTTTTTGGTTTTTTCTTTTGCTTTTAAAAATGTCAAGCACATAGTCTATCGTCTTCTTTACCTTTGACAAATTTTGAGAGCTGAAATTTATGAGACTTTAGCCAGTACACACGGTGTTGCCCGGGTTTCAATTCTGACAACAACAAAAAAAAGAAAGAAAACGCTCCATCGGCCTTTCAGCTGACATCGAACTCAAGGGCCCTGTAAAAAACAAACAAACAAACACGTCGTTCATTTAATAAATTTTTAATTTTGTCCTTTAAAGAAAAAAATGTTTATACCATTTGTAAACATTTCGTTCTCCGTTGTGTTCTCGATGGGATCCATTTTTTGGTTGGATCATCCGTTCTCCCATGGGAACACTTTGCCGGTGGGATACCGTTCCCTGTGGGATCCCATTCTATGGTGGGATCCTGTTCTTGTTGGGATTCTGTTCTTGTTTGATTCCTGTCCCGCCCCCCCCCCAACCAATCACCGCGGGATTATGAAGAGTATCTTTCCAAGCAATACGTGTTATCTCAGCTGTCAAGTTTATCTCTGGCGACAGCTTAGGCTGTTATAAAATACAATTAATTTGGAACATTCTAGAAACTTTCAAAATAATATTTTAATCTTATTTCATAACATTTAAGGAAACTGATTGCAAGTTATAGAAACATTTTTTTTTAAACATAACAAGCACAATTATATAATCCTAAAAGGTAATAGAAAATCGAACCTTCTAAACTAAAATAGAAACTTCATAAAACTTATAAAAGAGTATTTCTCCGAAAATTCACGGGAAGTGATAGAAATCGATGAAACTAAACTAAGCTAAAAATCTCCATAAGGGCATTTATTTAATGTTAAAATCCTCATAGGAAAAAAAAACAGAGTATTCGAGATTATAGAATAACCTAAAGACTTGAAAAACAACAGAGCATTCGAGATTATAGAATAACCTAAAGACTTGAAAAACAACAGAGCATTCGAGATTATAGAATAACCTAATACTTGAAAAACAACAGAGCATTCGAGATTATAGAATAAACTAAAGACTTGAAAAACAACAGAGCATTCGAGATTATAGAATAACCTAAAGACTTGAAAAACAACAGAGCATTCGAGATTATAGAATAACCTAAAGACTTGAAAAACAACAGAGCATTCGAGATTATAGAATAACCTAAAGACTTGAAAAACAACAGAGCATTCGAGATTATAGAATAACCTAAAGACTTGAAAAACAACAGAGCATTCGAGATTATAGAATAACCTAAAGACTTGAAAAACAACAGAGCATTCGAGATTATAGAATAACCTAAAGACTTGAAAAACAACAGAGCATTCGAGATTATAGAATAACCTAAAGACTTGAAAAACAACAGAGCATTCGAGATTATAGAATAACCTAAAGACTTGAAAAACAACAGAGCATTCGAGATTATAGAATAACCTAAAGACTTGAAAAACAACAGAGCATTCGAGATTATAGAATAACCTAAAGACTTGAAAAACAACAGAGCATTCGAGATTATAGAATAACCTAAAGACTTGAAAAACAACACAAAAAACGTATCCCTTGATTTTGAATTTATTTTAAAAAATGTATGTAGATGGGTTAAACCCCTAAGCCCGTCCACATACTCGGCGCCCTCACTTTCTGCCCACCTACGATTGCTCAGAATGATGGTGTGGACACCTTCTTACAAATTACAACAACACTGGTTCTTTGCAGTGGCGTAGGGTTTGTGTCACCCGATGTGGTCCGAACCCCCTAGCTACGCCACTGGTTCTTTGTAATTACGATGATTTTCTGACGGAAAAATATTTTATTTTCCTTTAACTGTTTATATATAGTTGCGTTATATAAATATATATATTCAATGGGTAATACTTAGCTGGGACCTAAAGCATAACCTCAACAGCTGCATGGATGGCTGAGCACCGGAATATCTCAAAGAACTAATTTATAAACATGTGTCCTTGAAGAGTCTGCGGTCTTCATAAATAGTACTTGCTGAGTGTTCCTAGTGTGGATAAACACTGAAAAAAGTCGTTCGGAATGCGCTCTTTTGAAGCAATAGCGCCTAAATGATGGAACAGTTTGCCTCAAACTTTGGGGGTAATTGTAAATGATAAAAAATCAATTAAGGAACAATTAAAAACGTTTATGCTTAAATAGATTTCGGAGGACCAGAGCGCAGTGAGCAGTGAGCAGTGAGCAGTGAGCAGTGAGCAGTGAGCAGTGAGCATGCTAAAATGGCATGGATACCGGCGCGATATGAATATCAAATCAATCAATCAATCAATCAATCAAAACAAAAATTAATTTAGTTAATGATGGGTAGAGGGGGGGGGGGCGGAGTTATAAGTGATCCTGGGGTCGCAAAACCGGTCCCTTTTGCCAAAACCGGTATTTTCGATACTGAAGTTTACCAATACCGGAATCCCGGTATTTTCGATATTTTCGATATTTATAGAATTTTTAGTATAGATTCAAGATTAAAGGTTAGGATTTATCAGTGAAATAAAAACATTCAGAAAAAAATATCATATTTTAATATTTAATAAGCTTTTAACAATAACACAAACGTTTAACTTCAGACTTTAATCCAACGAACAAAAATAATATTCTTAACTTTTGACATTTAAAAAGTTTTACTCATCAAATATTAAAATACATGGTGTTGTTTGAATCTTTGTTCAAATTTAAATAATGAAATCGTAAAAATGACCAAGTGTAAAATGTTTGGTCTCTTAACTTTGACCGCAAATGGTTACAAAATTAACCTGATGAAGAGAACACCCACTCTGACTCCACGCTGGTCGGAGGAATAGACCTTAGGATATCATAAGCAATTTCTGTATATTTTCCTCTTGAACCACCATTCTTAAAGCCATTTCTATTGATACTAAGATATCAATGTCTCCATCCGTTGGTCTGGAAGTATTATCCATAGCCTGAAGTTTCTTTTGTGTTTTAAACTCTAATTGTCTCTTAAGCGGCGGTGTATCTTCAAGTTCATCTTCCTCCGATCCAAGATATTCAATTTCATTGATCATAGATATGTCCAACCAGGAAGCCGCTGTCTGACCAAGCTTTTGAATATCCACGATATGTTTGCGCATCTGGTTGCAATCTGGCCTTAGAAATACGTCCAAGTAGTCACTGGAATGTGCAGACTTTAAATGAGGGTCTAGGCCTGAAGTTGTACCTCCCAATGTTTTAAGTATCTTGTTACATCTAATACATTTAGCTGAATATTGTCCGTGGTTTTCAAGAAATATTACCAAACTGATGCCTTTGTTTCCGATTTTTTTAAATGCTTTTGAAATTTAGGTTTATTTTTTTTCAGGGTCCCCCATTTTTTTCTATCAAGCTGAAGGGAAAATTAATCATTAAGAAAAATTTTAATTCATTAGTTTGACGTGTACAATTTTTTGTTAATGTTTAAATTTTCATGTAAATGTTTGGCCAAGTGCTGTATAGACAAACTGGGAAATTTAGCCTGAGTCAAAATAGCTCGAAAATAAATTGTGAGGTGAATCTAATTTATTAACATTGTTATCACAAAATAGCAGTAACTTAATTTTTACGTGTCTTAAACATAATGAGTCAATTTGTCAATAATATGAGAACATTGACTTACTAATCCTGTACCTTCACGTCGTGGCTCGCCTCCACTTACACACTACACATGCACGATGAACAAACAAAACTAATCACAACGTCATGATTCTTGACAAATAAGAGTACACCGATCGAGCCAGATCTTTGAACGCGAGACATTGGGGTCTGAGGGATTTTCGAATTTCGGGATCCCGGATTGCAACCCCTAATCCTGGTCGTCCAGAGGCGTAGCTAGGATAAGTGCTGGCCTTGGCGGGTGAAAACATTTTCCGCCCCCTTCAACGATAAAAACTCAGCAGTAGGCCAAAAATACTGCCCTTCCATCAGATTAGAAAGGCCCACATGGGTCGGACGAGCCCCTCCGCCCACGATTCCTACGCTACTTGCACTGCTCCCACAAACATCTGAAATGCACCCCCCTCCCCACGAAGGCTGAAAGGCAGACTGCCGCAAAAGACTAATGACGATACTTTGTAAGTTGATCATTAATATATTTCCCTAGGAGTCCATTTCTCTTGTAACCCTCGAAGAAATCAAATCTTCTATTTTATAATACAGATTAACATGTTTTATGCTATAACAGAGATTTCAATATTCTATTCTTCGATACAGATTATCATGTGATGATTGGAAGGCTACTAGGTCCACCACCCTACCCCCACCTTACAATGTTACGACTGATGAGGTGAAGTTGATCAAGTCAATGCCAACCAAGTAAATATAAGTGTTTAACCTTCGACCTAAATATTAATTGATTTGATTAAAACACACTTTCTTAAAACATTCTTCGGCACCGCAATGTGCCAGTGGTACAGGAAAGCGGGAATACAAAATTACATATTAGGGACGGCCTTTTTCTTTCCTTCAATTTGTGTAATGGGAATGAATAATGGGAATGAATACTGGGCTAATTTGGTACAAAGGTCAATTGTACAGATTGCCTTTTGTTGAATATGGGAATGCAGTAATTATTGGTGCGTACCGGATGTTATGTTTTATTGTGCGCAGTGTGTTCTGAGAGAGTTAGTAGTTAATGAACGCTCTTCGCGCCATGACGTATACTTGCCGTAATCATGACGCATTGTCTAGACTGGCGTGGGTGCATATCAACCAGCAGTCGTCGAACGAACTTTGTAGGGGATTGGTTGTGTGCACTGGCATTTAAAAAATAAAAATTAAATAAAGTATTTCCTTTACATATATAAAACTATATATATTCTTGTAGGATTCTAGTAGGAAATTGAATGAACTGATACAATCTTTATGAATTAAACTGAAAGCTCAACATATATGCAAATGATCTCTCCTGCTTGCATAATTCATGCATCTAATTTTTTTTTCATTTTGTATAAACATGACTTGCTTGTATGTATTCAGACACTTCTAGCCCATGGAGGCCCTTCAGACTCCTCTGGTCCATGGAGGCCCTTCAAACACCTCTGGCCCATGGAGGCCTTTCAGACACCTCTGGCCCATGGAGGCCCTTCAGACACCTCTGGCCCATGGAGGCCCTTCGGACACTTCTGGCACATGGCTCTACTCCTTTTCCTGCTCCTGGCTATTTTTCTTTTGCTACAGACATTCATTGTAACAGGCACCCCATTTTTGACCCAGGGACCTTCCCTTAAGCTGGGTGTTACTGTAAAAGATGTCTGCACGCCTTTTGGTCTCTCTCATCAACATTTGTACAGATAGTTAGTGTAGAAATAGCATTAAGTATTCAAATGTGGATGCTTATGCCTTGAGAAATATTTATAGGTCCGATGTTTTCTTTGAAAAATTTAGAGGGTCATCACTATCTAGGACAACATTATCATCAACATCATCATTTTGATCGTCTTCATTAATCTCATGGTTGTTTTCATCAGTGTCAGTTTTTCTTCAGTGTCTATATCAGACATTTTGGAATTTTACGATGTTACTTGCAACACAGACAAAAATTCCTGAACACAACAAAAGTAAACAATAAACAAAGGCCCCCATTAAAGTTTCAGGATGTGCAGGGATATTTAAGAAGCAATCTGACTAGCTGGTACGAAGAACCACCCGCCAATATAGAGGCTTGGATTATCAGGCCGACAGGTCGGCCATTCCGTCTTTTTTCGCTACTCCACCCTGGGCCACTAGATCGGCCCAGTCGTCTCAACGGGGTTAAAGGGAGCTGTGCTATAAACGTGTTTGAATAAATGTGCAATATATGAGATCTTTTTATAGATTAAAGTTGCATTACTAATGGAAGGGGACTTTTGTTAAATACGGTGTTATTAGGACGCGCATGCGCGTGTACAGACTCTGATGAATGAAAGTTATCAAATATCTGGATTGTGACATCGTTTAGTCAGAATGAGAAATAGTAAGTGGAAAAAATAACTAAGTTTATTAAGTGAAACAACATGGCCTATTAGACGAGATTGTCGTCTTTAAATATCACAATAGAAATCAAAAGATTACATGACAAAGTGGGATAGTTAACATCAAAATACAAATCAAGTCAACCTAACACTTGCCTCGGCGATGACAGACAAGAATAATCATATTATATACTACTAGGGGTAAGGTCTACTATAATATAACGTCTACTATATAACGTCTACTATATAAGGTCTACTAAATACTACTAAATAAGGTCTACTAAATACTACTATATACGGTCTACTAAATACTACTATATAAGGTCTACTAAATACTACTATATAAGGTCTACTAAATACTACTATATAAGGTCTACTAAATACTACTATATAAGGTCTACTAAATACTACTATATAAGGTCTACTACATTAAGCTCAAAATGGGTTCGTTTTGTTGGTTCCCACGTTAATTGATAGACTAGATCTTGACCAAACGTTATAGTGGTGCAAACTCCTTTGTGGTGCAAACTCATTTGTGGTGCAAACTCCTTTGTGGTGCATAATCCTTGGTGTTACACACTCCTTTGTGGTGCAAACTCCTTTGTGGTGCAAACTCCTTTGTGGTGCATAATCCTTGGTGTTACACGCTCCTTTGTGGTGCAAACTTGAGCTCATGACCTTGCTTGACCCATCTATAAATTCACAAAAGTTTTTGCGACATTGTTAAAACTTTCTTGCGATAACTTTCTCACTTTTCCCTGGGCTAAATGCCCAGATGTGTGTGCCTTTGGCACAGCCCACAAATGGGCGCGTAGCAATTCATGCACGATCTATAAATAGTGAGGATTCATTATACTAACCATGTGTTTAGTGGTGTAGAAAGAAATGTGTTTGCAACGCAAAACTTGTAGCTTCTGGTGTATGAATTCAGAGCACTTGTAGCTTTTGGTGTATGAATTCAGAGCACTTGTAGCTTCTGGTGTATGAATTCAGAGCACTTGTAGCTTTTGGTGTATGAATTCAGAGCACTTGTAGCTTCTGGTGTATGAATTCAGAGCACTTGTAGCTTCTGGTGTATGAATTCAGAGCACTTGTAGCTTCTGGTGTAGGAATTCAGAGCACTTGTAGCTTCTGGTGTATGAATTCAGAGCACATGTAGCTTCTGGTGTATGAATTCAGAGCACTTGTAGCTTCTGGTGTATGATTTCAGAGCACTTGTAGCTTTTGGTGTATGAATTCAGAGCATTGTAGCTTCTGGTGTATGAATTCAGAGCACGTGTAGCTTCTGATGTTTGAATTCAGAGCGGAACTTGTTGCTTCCGTTGTTTGAAGTCAGATTCAATTTTAAAAAGGTGGAGCTTTTGTTTACGTTTTCCTTTAATCTCTAAACCCAACGTTGGGATAATCTGAATTCGGTCAAGTTTTCAAGAGTGTACTAGAATTTAAATGCAGTCATATGTCAGGATGTGATTTTTGTACGCTGGTTACATCTATATAGCTTTAATGGGAAACTTGTGAATAGGAGAATACATTTTCCAGGTCTGATGTTGCCATGTTTATTGGCTCTTTTACATATATTTTACTTTTTTTTTTTTTAATTTTTAAAAAAAATATTTCGCGAGACATTTTTGTATCTTTGTTTTGTGTCTCTGGAATTAATGGAACCTTGAAAAATTTTGGCTCAGAGCTTTTGTAAAGTAAACATTGAATCATTAACCAAGCCTAAGTATTTTCGCTCTATATCTGGTACCGCCTTTAATGACATTGAGAACCACTAATGTAACATGTACCAAAGTTTGAGATACTCTGAACAGCCATTGCAAAATTATGCTCTGCAAATTCCTTTTACCTGTAACTTTGACGAGTTTCAATATGGAAGCTTCCCACTGGTTGATGAACACCCTGTAGTCAATGCCTACACAAAAGATGTTTGCTGAAAGGTAAAGGGGGAAGAACCAGGTAAAAAATCCAGGAGGCGTATTGATAGATATGCTCCCTTCCTCCACTCCCACCTCTTTCTTTTCAACTCCACCCCCACCACCACGGGACCCCAGTGCCGGGAAAATGAATGTGTAAAATAGTTAGTGTGATCATAGCCTTTTAAAATTACAAACCCAATCGTTAGATAACAAGATTATTATCGATATGATTTTAACTTTGCTTTACTTTCAGAGATATAAAAAAATACACAGTACGTCATAACCTGGCGCTACTTGTGAACAGTTCAGGTAAGCTTTAGTGTAGCAACACGTAACCATGGCTACCAAACGTCATGTTTCTACGGTGTTAGGTCTTCGTGTGTAGCGCTCTATTCACACTACTAGATAAAGTAGGCTACTAGCCAAAGTACCCAGCGTTGCTCGGGTTAAGAGCTATGGAATAATTCTAATATAGTGTCCAAACAACCTATAACCAACCCCCCCCCCGGCCGAATGAACAATAATAATCATAATAATAAAGTGTATTTCAAAAACACGCTTCATCCCCAAAGGCTCGAAGCGCGGTACAAGGGTAAAAAAAAAAAAAAAAAAAATCTATAATTTATCACATTTAAAACAAACGCAAAACTACAAAAACTATTTACAAGCATATAAAAACCAAGTCAAAGTCTTTCTACCCATTTCATCCCTGAGCAACACAGCTAATATGCATTAAATGGAAAATATGGTAGACAATCATCCCAGAAGGTGTTTGCGAAATCAATGTGTCTTTAAATCGTTTTTAAAGGGCTCCAGTGTCTGGTTGTTTCTGAGATCGACTGGAAGGGCGTTCCAAATTGTTGGACCAGCAAATGCGAAAGTGCGCTTTCCGCAAGTCTCAAGGCAAACACGTGGTGTCAAGAGTTTGCCACTGTCGGATGAGCGGAGGTTCTTAAAATGAAACAACACATACTTCCGTACATATAAAGAATAGTGTTGCATTAAACATCGAATCTTTTGTTTTAAAAAATTATTTCAAACTAGAAAAAAAAACACAAAATAATGGCGGCGGCAATGCATGAGCTTCCCACCTCCTAAAGTTAGTAACTCACTTTATAAAAATCCACCAATGGGTGCTAACTTCTGGGGGATTTTATTTTGTGCGCCTATTGAGCATAGCGTTCCATCCATACATACCCGCATCCGTAGATAATTATTAGTTGTGAGATTTTTTCGAAAGGGCGCTGTTCTGTACGCATAGAATAATGAATAAAGCCATATTTAAAATACAAGTACGAAACTGAAAACTTTCCCGGGGCCAGCTCCCGAAATTGAGCGCTCCACAAACATCTTTAAGAATATGTTCTTTTAACGTAGCTTAAAAGTGCACCAAAATCTGTTATCAAACTAACTTAAAAGTGCCCCAAAATCTGCTATCAACCTAACTTGAAAGTGCACCAAAATCTGCTATCAACCTAACTTTAAAGTGCACCAAAATCTGCTATCAACCTAACTTTAAAGTGCACCGGTCTGAATAAAGGCTTATTAAAATGCATACACCAAAAATAACTTATCTTGAAAGTCCTTGATAGACATGGGCGCCCCCCCCCCC
>CAXITT010000114.1:69010-116773 GCA_964033795.1 Lymnaea stagnalis | reverse complement strand
TATATATATATATATATATATATATATATATATATCATACATATATACATATATATCCATATATATACATATATCATATGTATATATATATATATTAGATCTTCCTTAAATCTGAAGTCGGCATCTTGCAGAATACATCCCTTTTATTTGTTTTGAAACGCCAGATCTCTCATTTGTCTCATTAGACTGTTTTTACTTTAATTACTTGAATGATGATAAGTGGTTGTTCCACAATTCATCGTTTGCTTACATGCTCTCTAGGTCAGCTGCCCCAGCTGTCACCATGCAGTTCACTAAGCCCCGAAGTCACGTGGGATATAGACCACCGGCCCCAGGGCTACTGGTCACCGGACAACAACTGGACATCACTGGTTTGCAAACGTCAGGATTGGGACCTCGCCTGGACCGTTTCCTGTCTCCAGAACACCACCATCCGCGTCATCGGAGACTCCAACGGCGTCCGCCTCTTTCGCCAGCTCAAATCGGCATCGCAGTGTGTGACGACACAGCGTGGCGGTTGGCCTGATCAGGAAACGTGCACCAACGTCAACAAGGACATCACCGTCGTCTTCACGCCCCACGAGTACCCCCTCTACCTCGCCGTCGGTTGGACGAAGAAACTGCCGTACGGCGGGGTGGCCAAACAAATTGACGCCCTACCGTCCGCGGGAAGGGTGCTCCTCGTTGTGCACTATTACCTCCACGTGGTGGTTTCACATTTAGCAGTGACGCGCGTCCGACTCGCAGCTCTACGTGACGCCATCGACCGTCTGCTCAAAAGGAACCCGTACGCCATGGTGGCATTCAGGGGCCCCCACGTGACCTCTTACGACTGGGACAACAACCACACGCTCGGTGGCGATGTCTTGGGTGGATTTTATCTGAACATGTTGAAAGAAGTTTTTAGTAATCTCAAAGCCAAAGTCGTTTTCCTGGACGGGTGGGAAATGACGTCATCAATAGAAAACGAGCTTTACCATCCTACAGATCATGTACCACGTGAGATGATCCGAACACTGCTTTCATTTAGGTGCAAGGAAAACGGTCATGTTCAACATTTTAAAATTTGAACAAATTAAATCATCAGCTTGTAAACTGTGAATGTTTTATAAATTGTATACATATAAAAGTTTATTGTACCGACTTCTCTCATGTTTTCCATCTTCTGTGATGGCCTGCTCAAATTAATTGTTGAGATTAAGGACTTCATGTATGTCAGCCATCTCCAGAAGTGACTTGATGTCTTTATGTAGTGGCCAGGTAGTGCCTGCTTGGTGTCTTAAATTCGTGGCGAGGTAGTGCCTGCTCGGTGCGTCTTTATTTAGTTGACAGTTAATGAGACCGTTAAACCATCAAAGAGAAGGCTTAACTGATTTGATTTTGGTTTTGTATCTTGTTCCTGCGTTGAGTTTGGTTGT
Organism: Lymnaea stagnalis; assembly: GCA_964033795.1. Lineage (NCBI taxonomy): Eukaryota > Metazoa > Mollusca > Gastropoda > Lymnaeidae > Lymnaea > Lymnaea stagnalis. The sequence goes on along the minus strand of CAXITT010000114.1, from coordinate 115,355 downwards.
TTTGATTTGTATTCCATCGTTTAGTCTAAAATTAGTCTAGATATTACACTGTTTACTAGTCTAGATATTACACTGTTACTAGTCTAGATATTACACTGTTACTAGTCTAGATATTACACTGTTACTAGTCTAGATATTACACTGTTACTAGTCTAGATATTACACTGTTACTAGTCTAGATATTACACTGTTACTAGTCTAGATATTACACTGTTACTAGTCTAGATATTACACTGTTTACTAGTCTAGATATTACACTGTCTACTAGTCTAGATATTACACTGTCTACTAGTCTAGATATTACACTGTTTACTAGTCTACATATTACACTGTTTACTAGTCTAGATATTACACTGTCTACTAGTCTAGATATTACACTGTTACTAGTCTAGATATTACACTGTCTACTAGTCTAGATATTACACTGTCTACTAGTCTAGATATTACACTGTCTACGTAATATAGTTTAGATAGGTGTACTGAGCAACCAGATTGTCAGAGCGATCCTGTGGTACCTGTGGGTAAACCCCGGTCTATATCATAACATGTACAAACACGCTGAAATTGGAAAGCTTCACGACGCTGTACAAGGTATGTACTATTCAGGCACGTTTTATTCCTGTACATGGATGGGTAAAGAAGACCAGATTAAAGAGACCCTCCTTTATGGACACGGTCCACCGCCATGAGGAAGGTGTGGCCTTACCCGGAAACAGAGAGAAAGTGAAGGTCATCCCGGCAAGGGGACCTCACGAAAGCCTATCCCGACCTGATATACGTCTTACCTTGACCAACACCAAAGCCAACAGAGCCAGCCCTCAAGCAGAACTATCAGAGGCAGCCAGGTGAAAGTCTTCACAGACGGCTCATGCTTCGCGAGGGAAAAACGCAGTGGGTACGGTGCCCTCATCCAGTATCCCGCGGAAATAGCTCCACCCGAGGAGCTATCCGGTCTAAGCGGGGGAAATAGAACAAGCCTAGATGCGGAGATCGAGGCAATACTGGTTGCTCTAAAGAGGATTCCCCAACGCCTGGCAAAACGAAAACGCTTCCCAGACGTCGTGGTTTTCTCCGACTCACGATCAGCTCTAGAACACGTGGGAAGGGGCTCGAAGGAGACCACAATGATAGGCGCCATTCTGGAGACAGTAGGCAGCATCCAGGCAAAAGGCGGCAGAGTAGTTCTGCAGTACATCACTTCGCACGTTGAGGTGACGCAGCCGGACAGGGCGGACTTCCTAGCCAAAGAAGGCGCGTCCCACCCCCAGCCAAATAAACCGATGACCCAGCTGAGGGTCACGTCTTGGCTGAAAGAAAACTTTAGGAACAAGTGGTTCGACAGGTGGGATGCAGGAGAAACCGGACGACAGCTGCATCGAAGAAGACCGTGACCGAGCAAGACCGACCCATGGTGGGGACTAAAGAGAGGAGACCAGAGCCTCATCACCCAGATGAGGACTGGACACTGCGCGACAAGCAGTTACCTCCACCGACTAGATGATCGAAGGGAACCAGACTGCCGATTCTGTGGCGAGGCAGAAGAAACAGTGGCTCACTTGGTCATCACGTGTCCTTGAGGAGGGACGGGGGCAAACGGGCGAGACCCGGAGGCCTGCCTTGAAGATATGATTTACGGGGATGCCCATCAGATGAGGCTCGCCGCCAAGTTAGTAGCCAGGGCTCTAAGAGACTAAGTCTCAGCCCAACAGAGTATTGACATTTATTATTCCTGTACAGCAATTGGTCATACCATGACCAGGAGGTAACTTGCGCCCCGATACGTCACCATGGGTCCTATCTCATGGAGGCCCCGTCTAACCGCTCTCTTTGAGTCCAGATATACTTACAGTACAGAGGGCAACGCTATTTCTCCGGTCATCTCTCCGGTCACATCAGGCCGTGTAGAGTACAGTTTTGTTATGTGTTTGTGATGGGCCATTTCTTTTCATTACTGATTATGTTAAGTATTTTAATTAAATTACGGGTCGAGCGTCACACTGCAACCATTGTGCAATGTTTTGTATAGACTCCGCGTGTGTGTGTGTTTATAACTAACAGCTTTAATTTATATAAGTCTATTTACACAAATGCTGAAATGCACTGTCTCAAGTAGACTGAGCCAGTATAGAACTAACGATGATACTTTATAGTGCTCGAGTTAAACGTCCTGCCATGGGTAAACTCTTAATTATGCTATTTTGTTATCCTAAAAGCTATATCATCGGATGGCCCTGCATACAGGCAAGGACAATCATTGCTTAAATTTTTTAAGACTTCGACTGTGGACAAGGAAGGGGGGCTAATTTAGCGTTTATGGTAGAACATTGAGCTGAAGCCCACGTTACAGAAATTGTACCAAGAGCATCACCTTAAGAGCAAATTTCTTGCATTTCCAATAACGTTTTGGAATTTTGTTTCACTGCTGTTGTCAAAACAAAGAAATTACCAAAAGATTTCTCAAAATTGATCAGCAGCTTCCCACTGCTAAGTGACTTTACTTTAGGCTGGACATTGAAAGTCTGGCAATGCATTGTTTCTTCATGCCCTCCATCACATTCAGAATTGATTAATCAGTGATTAGTGCCTTAATAAAATACAACTCTTACAAACAGTTTAGCATTCGGGTTAATCCAAGTCAAAAGTTTAACTTCGATATTAATTAAATACTACTTTACCACTTCGTATTGTCTTTTTATTCTCCATATAAATATAAGTAGTCGTGAAACGCTTTATTCTAAAACTACAAATGACTCTGTGTAAGGCAGTGGGTGAGCAATGGACTAGTTTATCCAGCCAAGATTGCATCGTGAAACACGTTTTGATGACCACTGTATTAGACAGGTAGGCTACCTCTGAAATGTCGCAGCCATGATTTATTAATATTTACATAGGGTTGATTGGGATTGAATATTAATTTTTTTAAAGTGTGTTTGTGATGTCCTATAAATACCCATCTTTCATCTTCCAGTACAGGCACCAAGTCCTTTTACATCGAAAGATGACCCAGGTGATGATTACTTTATTGGTCTCAATAGTGGTGTACTAGCGTGGTAGTCAGCCTACCGGCCAACAGAATGTGTCATGTGAAAAGCAAGTTTAGAGTTATCTTTAGAAATATTTAACATTTGCAGTTTTTCATTTCTTGGTTTTTCTATTTTTGTGTTGTTATGAATTTTGTGTGCTTCTTATTTTTCTTAATGTTTGTGGAACTGGTGTACAAAAACAAGAGAGCTCAACATATTTCTTCAACTCTTCTATGTTTAATTTTTACAAGAATTTTTTATTGTATAAATCATTGTTCTGACAAACATATCATGTGCAAGCATTTGTCTGTTAGAGGCTAATTACAAGTACATCACAATTTTTTATAACAATAACCAAAATCAATTTCTTGAATACTCCATGAAAGAGATCCACATTGACATTTGACTTGAAATAGATGATCACATGTCATTACATTATATATAACTAGGTCTTGGGCGGCTTGGTAAAGAAATTAGTTCCCATCAACGATGGAGGAAAGTAACACTGATCAATGTTTGCTGCAAAGACAGGTGGATACTTATCTTTTCCAATACCTGGAGAAAAAAATGAAAAATTTAATACAGTTCCCATTACATTAAGACATTATGAGTCTTCAGTACAGTTCCCATTACATTATGACATTGTATGATTGTTCAGTACAGTTCCCATTAAATTTAGACACTGTATGATTGTTCAGTACAGTTCCCATTAATTTAAGACATTGTATGATTGTTCAGTACAGTTCCCATTAAATTTAGACACTGTATGATTGTTCAGTACAGTTCCAATTACATAAAGACACTATGATTGTTCAGTACAGTTCCAATTACATGAAGACACTATGATTGTTCAGTAGAGTTTCCACTACATAAAAATCACTAAATAAGTGTTCAGTAAACTTTTAATAAAGATAAAAGGATTCTGGTATAAATCAACTAGAGGTTTGTTCAACTCACTAAGAGGTTTGTTCAACTCACTAAGAGGTTTGTTCAACTCACTAAGAGGTTTGTTCAACTCACTAAGAGGTTTGTTCAACTCACTAAGAGGTTTGTTCAACTCACTAAGAGATTTGTTCAACTCACTAAGAGGTTTGTTCAACTCACTAAGAGATTTGTTCAACTCACTAAGAGGTTTGTTCAACTCACTAAGAGGTTTGTTCAACTCACTAAGAGGTTTGTTCAACTCACTAAGAGGTTTGTTCAACTCACTAAGAGGTTTGTTCAACTCACTAAGAGGTTTGTTCAACTCACCTAGAGATTTTTTTTGTTCAGCTCACCTAGAGATATATTCAATCACCTAGAGATTTATTTAAATCAACTAGAGATTTGTTCAACTAGCCTGGAGATTTTGTTCAACTAGCCTGGAGATTTTGTTCAACTAGCCTGGAGATTTTGTTCAGCTCGCCTAGAGATTTGTTTAACTCAAATAGAGGTTTTTTCAGCTCCACTAGATTTTTTCAACTCTACTAGAGATTTGTGTTGTTCAGCTCACCTAGACATATGTTTCACTCACCTTGAGATTTGTTCAGCTCAACTAGAGATTAATTCAACTCCCCTAGAGATTTGTTTTGTCCAAATTAAATAGAGATATGTTCAACTCCACTAGAGATTTGTTCAACTCCACTGAGACTTCAACTAACCTAGAGATTTTATCAGCTTATTTGAAGTATTTCGAAGATGAAGAGGAACAGGAGGCAAGGCCCCCTCATGATTTCTAACACATGCCTGGGCTGCTTGAAAAGCTTGCAACACTTCAACAGACTTGGGGGCTCGGGACAGGTAGATGACACAGTGAGCAAGGTTTAACTGTAAAAAAAAAAAAAAATAATTGTAACATACATTTGGAGGTTGTATAGAAAATGTTAACTCAAAATTTTGTCACAGGCATGCATAACTGGCATATCGTAACAGCAATACGTTTTTTGTGGTGGAGATTTCTGTATAAAAAGTTCTTAAAATGGACTGCTCATAATTCTTCCTGTGCCCACACAATAGATCATCCCCAGAGGCACATAACATGACATGTTAAGTTAACTTACAGCACATTCTGGCATCCCTATAACATGACAGGCCTGGTGGGTTGCTACTGCCTGACTCAGTGCCATGGGATCTGCAAGTCCTGCAGATAATCAAGTGCAACAGAAATTAAAACACTTAAAAAGATTTAAATTTAACCCTTTCATCCCCACTTGAGATCCCACCCATGTTTTGAAAACAATTCCTAATGCCCATCTTACTTCCTCTAAAAAATATTTCAGTGTTAGACACCTAACCCCAGATAGTCTGTAGTTAAAATGTGCAAGGAAACTTGATTTGAACACCACTATCCAATTTTTCTAAGTATCCAAATTAAACTAAGTATCCAAATTATACTAAGAATCCAACTTATACTAAGTATCCAAATTATATAAAGTACCCGTATCCAAATTATACTGAGTAGCCACAAATTAAGTTACTGTTACATATGCACATAAAGGTAGTTAAATTCTTAGTTGCTAAGCTATTTTTCACAATAGGAAATGACTGGAATTAGAGCAATTTGTAGATGGAATGATTTGGTGAATGATTCAGAGGATTAAAAATTCATTTTGAATGAGAAAAATATTTAAAAAGTTAGAAACTGATTTTGCTTGTCATATAACTTTGAGTGATAAAAATTTGTGCTTCACAAAAATAAAGAAATAAGGTCTTGCACCATTCCTGGTCCTTAACAGAGATCAGGTTCACGGAAGGTATTGTCTACCAGATAAAGCTATTTATTTTTTAACCAAATATACTTTTTATAAATAATGAAGGAATATTTGAAGTAAATTTTAATTTTTTAAATGTATGATAAAAAAAGTATTTCTTTTTTTTTTTTAAAGAAAGTATTTAGTTTATCTGTTTATGTGACACTTCCTCAGAAGCACAGTGAACTGGGGAATTTTGGACCAGGAGCCAAATGATTTAGGTACTTGTTATCACTTGATATGCAAATAATGGCTTCCCTGGATAAAAACTGTTAATTTCTTTAAAGAATTATACATTTGTATATTTAGTGTAACAAAAAGAAAAGTTCAAGATGTGTAAATCAAGGATCATTGAAACTTTAAAACTTTTCTAGGATATGGATTAGTTGGTTAACAAATGGCCTCAAATACTGAGAGAACCTCAAGGTAGAATTAAAATAGAAGGGAGTCAAATAATAGGAAGTTTCACTTAATTTAAACCCAATAAAGACTCAAAATGATTAGATATGCAGGTTGGATTAAGCTGATTTATCTGCATGGTTAAACTTTGCTCACCGACATCTTCGCTTGCAAATATTACAAGTCTCCTGGCGATAAAGAGAGGATTTTCCCCACCTTCGATCATTCGTGCCATCCAATAGAGGGCTGCACTTGCATCAGAGCCGCGCATGGACTTTATTAATGCAGACACAGTGTTGTAGTGCTCCTCACCTGTCAAGGAATAAGCTGTTGAAAGGGTGCTGAAACTTTTTGTATTTAAAATACATTAAGATCAAACAATTTGGCCATTTTCAACTAAAACTGCCCTCTGGCACAATTGTAATGTTGTCTGCCTTGACGTGAGATGTGGCCGTTTGGTCTAACTTAAACGCCTGGATAATAAAGAATCAATGATCACAGAGAAGCTCAGTCATAAAAAAATCATCTTCAAAAATAACTATTCTGTGACAGGGTTCAAATTTTTGCAGGGTCAACCTTTGATATTTATACTTGTCTGGGTGGAATTGACTTGTCAACCCAGCAAGGAAACAGTCTTGAGAATAAGAGAACCTTGAGTAAGCAATCTCAACCACCAGTGGGATAGCGAGCCTGGTCACTGATCCGTTTCATCTGGTCCAAAATACTGGGCCATCGGGCCGCAAGTCATGATGCTATGCAAAATGCTAGTAATAGTTCTGGAAGAGTTATAGCTGTTGGAAAAATTCTTAAAACGAGAAGGGGAAAAAATTACTAACATAAGAACAGATTTTACCTGTTTTATCATAGAGAATATGTGAGCGTTGCAATGCCTCTTTGATGACATCTACTGTGATCAGGACAGGTGAATTTTGTTCCTTTCTTTTGTCTTTAGCCAGTGTTCCCTCTATGGCAAGCTGAAGCCCATTTAGAGCCACTCTTGCATCCCCATCAACCAAAGCAGCCAATGCATCAATTGCTTCAACATCCATTAAAATCAATGGAACCCTACAAGTTCAATTCATTGTTGTTTAGTTGGCCCTAATATGATTTTTCTTAGTAAATTTTCATTAAGAAGTTTCATTTGATATGTAGTTGAGTGTGACTATGGATTAGATTTATTCAATTAAGAATTCCCAGTAATTATAACCTGCTTTGTTGATTAACACAGAGGTTCCCAAACTGTGTGCTACTGGGCCCTGGTAGCCACAGCTGCACCGCAAAGTGAAAAACAGAGAAAAAAAGTACCTATTGTTAGAATTTGACATAGGGAAAACCTGAATGCTACAAGAGCTCAGTGAGTTGAAGATTTTTGGAAACCTTTAGATTATCAGATTAATCTACACATAACACTCCAGAATGAACTATCTAGGCAGGTTTCTCAACCACACCATGTCACATTGTGGTTTCAACTGTCTAGGCAGTTCTTTCAACTCCACAATATCATGTTGTGTAGTGAGTTAGTCTACTTGTGATACACACATGCTATCTCTGTTTGTAATCTTCCATGGACAACAATTCCCTAACACACAGAATATCTCTGTGTCTAGCATACATTGAAATGTACACAAGATCAAATCATTTTCAATCAATAAATCTTCTAAAATTCTTGTACCATTACTAGAACTATTGTTAAGTCTTTCAAGTATTTTTTTTCATTAAGTCAGGGAGATGTGCTAATAATGTTAATTAATTTTTAAGGTGATTAAAAAAATTTAAACTAAAAATGCAAGTTATGACCTGTTATTGGATGTGGAACCTACATCAGTGTGGTTGAAGCTATCAGAGTTTTCCTTGGAGATGTTAACATGAATTCCAGTCTCTGATAGTGCCCACTTGATTATGGTTTTAATATCATCTATCTGGGGGTAAAACAAGAAAATAGTTTAACCATTTATTCATAATAACAATATCACTATCAGTTTGAAAATTTATTTTCTAGACTACATGGTTCCCACTTTTTTTCAAAACTAAATTCTTTACTTTTTCTCAACTTTTCATGACAATGTAAAAGCGGCTTTATCGACATTATTGTGACTGATATTCAAGCGTTTTCTTTGAAAATTATTCCTTAATCCTGGTACAGGTTTTAAAATATAATGCCATCAATAATAAAATAAATAAACTTTACAAAACAATATAATAATATTTTTACTAACCATTAACTTTCCAATGACTGGATTCAGTAATACAGTAATACATCCATAATATCATTAAAAATATATAGTCATATTACATAATTCAATGCATGTAATAATTATTTAAACATCTATTGATGTGGACATGCCCAAATGAAATACCTATAAGGGAATGAGATTATTTCAAATAATGGAGCCTAAAATGGTATACACTAAAATAAATAGAAAAGATGAAAAATATGTTAATAATTCAAGAGACACTAAAATATTAAGCTCATGTCTACAACTAGACAGGTTATAGTCAATATCTCTGTTGTGAATTTGTTCTGGGTCCAGGCAACTCATGTGTCTAACTAAATTATAATTTAGGGGAGACTTTGCTTAAGTTTTTCAACCAGAATCACAATTATCTCTCTGCACTGTAATTTAAATTAATTAAATTCCAAAACTCCTTTATCGCTAATTAATTTCTTTACTTTTGCTTCCTTGAGAAGCCCCTCTGCAACAAAACCAATCTCAATTTCTGAATAAATGTTTAATACTTTATCTGATTTTCTTTCAACTTTGAGTAATTTTTCTACAGTATTTTCTGCCTCAAGTGTTTTGGGTTTTATTTTTATAAAATGAGACATAAGCCCTCTCAAAAGTTTTTTAAAATCTTTTGCCGTGAATGGGAAAATTGGATTGTCACCTTGATATATAGTTAAGAAAAGCTGTATAGGTCTTGCAAGACTTATTATAAAGGCAAGTCTTATCCTTGATAGAGGGTTATTGATCCAGTCCCTAACTATTTCATAGGACTTGGTCAATGGATTTTTTAGTTCCCGTTTTTCTACTTTTGCAACTTATTGCAACATAACAGGGAAAATATCAAAAGCCCTCTGGTGTGATGCTGCATTCTCAACCCAACGATGGGAACAGAAGTTCAGGGAATACATAGACTGTCCTGTTAACTTTTTCGTAATCTTCCCTGCGAGCTGGAGTGTCCTTAAAAAGAGTGTGCAGTGCTGACAAGATCTGGGATGCTCCACAATGAGTAGAATCAATAGCTGCCTTAAAACTATTTGGTAGTGTATGAAGTCCACAAGATCCAATGTCAATTAGATGATTCTGGAAATTCATACTTATTTTTTATTGCATTTTTTAAATATGGCCTACTTAACATTGTGTCCATTCATCCACAATTGAACAATATGATTGAGTCCAATGATGTTGACTACTTTCTCTTCAAATGACTCCAACACATCAGAGGCACAAGAGTGGCCAATGAAATTCGAAGAGTAGACGCGAGTCTTGACTTTACCATAGTCCCACTTTCCTAATATGAATGTCAACCTGTTTTCTTTTAAAGATCTTTGTTTAATGACTCATCAATCAGGAGGACATATGGACAATCCTTCGTATTTCTTTCCAGCAAGGAAGAAAAATGTGAGGCAATACCAAAATCTGCCATGTACATATGTTTGGTTTCCCCTAAGCTCATTGATTTTGCTATATCACAATTTGGAAACATCCTTTCAAATAGTAGCACAAATAGTAGCTATATCACAATTTGGAAACATCCTTTCAAATAGTAGCACAATGTCCGCTTGAGAAGAAAATGAATAGTTTGACCTAACACATTTTAGCTTGAGAAGAAAATGAATAGTTTGACCTAACACATTTTAGATTGAGAAGAAAATGAATAGTTTGACCTAGCACATTTTAGCTAGAGAAGAAAATGAATAGTTTGACCTAACACATTTTAATGCCAATCAATTTTCTGCATTTAGCGAATCATTTTTGGAAAAAAATTGGTCAAGGTTGACTCCAACTTTGAAGTAGAAACTGGATCAAAGTGTGTAGCTGAATGATAATTTAATCAAGTTGCTTCTCTAAATCTTTTAAATTTTGGACCTAGAAAAAGGAAATATTTTAACAAATTTATATTTCAGAATCAGAAACGGGCTCAAATTTTGAAATGGTAAAATTTGTTGCCTGACTACATTTTTTTTTTTCAGCTCTACAAGATATGTGAAACTTGGAGGGAAATTCTTGCTTTAAAAAATGTCAAAAAAAGATAAATAACTCTCTTAACTCTCTGACTCATGTCAAGAACATTAAAAGTTTTGTTGTTTTTATATCTAATATTTGAATTTCTCTTCAGAAACCAAATTGGCTCAAGTACTTAAGGTTAATCAGTTATAGTAAAAATGCTTCTTAAAGCAAGTTTTTGGTGTTTTTCCATTGATTAAAAAAAAAATTAGGTTACGACTCATGTATTTGGGTTTATCAGTTATAGAAAAAAAAACTGAACAGAATATAATGATGGTTAAAACATAAAAACTATAATCTTACTGCAAGTTTTTCCAGTTTAATGACCCGACATCTGCTGAGCAAGGCAGCATTGACTTGAAATGAAGGATTCTCTGTGGTTGCACCAATCAAAATAATAGTGCCCTCTTCAATGTGTGGTAGGAGGGCATCCTAGGATGAAAAACATAAGCTCCTAATTTAAGAAGCTATTAAATAAAATTAATATAATTTCTTAAAACTATTTCTGTTAGAATATGAATAAAACGCATGTTAAAACATTTTTGATGTGCTTTTATTGATGCTGTACCAGTATTCTATTTATCTGATTTAGCTCTTCTCTCACAGAGCAATTTAATTTACACTAACATTTAAAGGGGCACTGGAAAATTAATTTTTGTTTAAAGACCACACAAACTAAAATATAACAGAAAATTTTAATGCACTACAAGGAAAACATTGATAACCAACTTTCTTTTCATTATTGCTTTTATAGAATTTTTTTTATTTTTAAATTTAGAGCTTTATTTGCTGATATTTAAATTGTTTTAAATAACTGTGTATAGCCACTTTATTAGTGAGGACTGGAACAATTGGCCTGGCTGATTTTTTCCCGACAACCAAAAATTTTTTTGGGGAGGGTATGGGGTCCTTTACTGCCTTTACTCAAAACTGGTTATTTTGAATGACTTTTATGCACAAGGTATTACAGGTATTAAAAACACAAGGTATGTAAAAGCATGAAAAAATACACAAAGTATCTGTAAAAAAGCCTGTCTCCCTGACGTAGAATTTCCCTATTATTTCCTTTCTTTTCTTTCACTTGCTGTATGGAGTATTGGCAAAGGGGGAAAGACTTATTGAATGGCCATGGCTGCGCTTTAAGGACATACGGAAAAGAAAATGAGGGAAGCCACGACCAAAACTGATGAATGGGAGACCATCACTTATCACCATTCCAACTAGTGAACAGCAGTGTATGTGGGATTCAAATAAGGCTGTAGATGAATGAAACGTAGTCAGTGGTGCCACTGACTTCCTCTGGTAAGTTAGCAGGGTTAGAATAGTGTGATGGCCTTTGACACTTACCTGTTGTAACTTATTGAATCTGTGAATTTCATCCAAAAATAAAACTGTTTTTCTCCTCAACATTTTCAAGTCATTGCGGGCTACTTTTGCAGTTTCTTTGACGTCATTAACACTTGCAGAAGTGGCTGACATGGACACATATTTTATATTGCCATTGGATTTACATTTCTGTGCAACAATATTAGCCAGAGTTGTCTTTGAAAAAAAAGATTAGAACATTGCATTAATAGTTTAAAATTGCTATGTTTTTGATTAAATGAAATTAAATTGAGAATATAATGGAAAACAGATTAACTCATACAAATATCTTTTAAATTCAAACATTATTTGTGAGTTTTGAGTTTTACAAATACTCTATCATAAAATACATAATAATTGTGTAAATACAAATATTTCTAATTGACCTACTTTCCCGCAGCCTGGAGGTCCCCAAAGAATCATAGATGGAATACTGTCTCCATGAGCAAGTAGATTTTGAATTAAACTTTTTGCCCCAACAGCTTGCTCTTGTCCTATAAACCTGTCAAAGTCTTGAGGGCGCATTCTCTCAGCCAAAGGAACATTAGTGAGTTCCTTAACTTTTGTCTTTTGCCCAAAGGTAGATTTGAATTTGTTCTGCTTATGATTTTTTTCTTCAGGCTCCTGGTCAACATCAATCTGCATTTCAACAAAATTAAATTAAATCCTTGTTTAAATTTTAAAAATGTTATTTGACTTTAAGTTTATGGCTCTGTGTAGTGACTTAAAGTTTTCATACCCCTGGTCACTTGCCATCCGTTGATCCAAATCTAATTGCCATATGCCCTGCTCTGACTCTTTCTAAACTACCCTTTCCCAAAATCCTACATTTTATTAGGAAAGCTGGTTTATTGGAATCAAAGGGGGTGGGGTGTTTTTTTTTAATCATCTTTTCTGCGTTCTCATCACTTCCCATGCAAACCCCTTTCTCATCCTTGACCCAGCAAATTCAGAGTTCTGACCTGAGCAACCCTAACCACCCGTCTACCACCATTCCCTGAACGAGACAGAGGAAACGAACCGTAACGAGTGTCATGTGTTGACAAAAAAAATAATGCTAAAAAAACATAACGCATCTGTCAGTAGGAAGGTTGAGTTTAATGGTACCGGGGAGCGAATGGCGGCGCTGCGTGTCTGGCTCCTTTTTTACTCGGTGCTATTCAAATGTCATTTGTGGTAGTTTATTTTAAAATTTTAGATTTTAGTTCATTGTCAATTGAAGAATTAAGTTTATAAACATAGTCCATTCAATTATCTTTCATTTGAAACCTAATTTTGTCTAACAAACCCAACATTAAAATTGTAAATAGTTTTTTTTATCCCCAAACTCTCCCTTACTTCTGGCACTCGGGTACGAATAGCCACTTGGATAAAATATAATATTTTGATATACTATTACTTATACTTATAGGCTTATACTTATAGGCCTTAAAGGCTATTTATTATAATCATAAGTAAGTCATAATATAGATAAGTCTACTAAAGTTTTATTGCAATACATCCAGCATACTTAACAATATAAGGATTGAAGTCATATATAATTACTTTAATTTCAGCCGACATCTCTGTTGTTCGGCTGGAAATAAGGTTTTCCACTACAATCGTATCTGTATCTGCATTTTGTTGTTGACTCGCTACTGGTACTGGGACAGCTACTTTTTGTTGCCCACCAATTTTTTTGGCTTTTGATGTAAGAAAATCCCAATCAGAAATTTTTCTTTTCTTGTTTTCTATAATATCCTCTTTCACTTGAATTTTCTTCCCCACTGCCAGTAGTTCTTTGTTATTGAGGCACACGTTAACGTGCTCTGTAACCACTTTGGAAGAAAAGTGACAACAACAAACTGGACACTGAACTTTGTCTGACATTGTTTCTACACTATAATGCAGTCTACATTATTTAACTTCGTAAACTTTGGTATTTTTTTTAAAGATTATTACTCAAATGGTAAATGCTAATATAAATACTAAGATCTAGTGAAATCAATCACAACCAAACCCATGCCCACAACAGCTCGTCTGCTACACAGCTCGGCATAATAAAAACCAATATTCCCGCAGATTATGCTAAGTGCCAGATTGTCATGGCATATTTGGAAATATATTATTATTGTGAATGGCAGCTCAAGATATATATATTTTCCTTCCTTTCTCTCCCCTTCTCCCACAATATATAGATCTATTATATATATATATATATATACCACAGCCATCTTAATAAAAAATAAAGCACACTACTAATACTCAGTATTAATCAAGAAGAACCATTATCTTGCCATTTTTATAAAGACATTGACATTGATTTTCCCAAAATTTACCAAATATTTCCCTCCCCATTGTCATTTTTCTTGATTTTACAAACTGTATAGAACTAAAAGACGATTTTACAATCCTATCAATGAACTTTACTGTCAAAGACGAGGCGGGATTTAACAAGATGGCAATTTTTCTTTTGCATAGGAGTGCAATTAGGTTTTTTCTACAATTCTAGCGCCAATCCCCATGAAATATTTTAATTTAAATTTCTCACGTCCAACAGCTTTGCGCTGTTTGCCCACAATTCAGGGGCTTATGCAGCAGGAGGAGTATGAACTGAATAGCATTGTGATTAGCTTGCTTCTCTACTTATGTCAGTTCAAAAATTATTAGGTAAAAACTAATTAGCTGTCAAAATAAAAAAAGAAAACACATAAGGAACTATTGTGTGATGTTTATTGTACATAGTAGCATGGACAGTTTTAACAACAAGCTGCAATTTTGATCAATGATTCTGAAAAGTGTAAAGGAAATCCTCTTATTTTTAAACTTAGAGGGTACATCTCTAAAATGATATTCAATCATACATAGTCTAATTATTCCCACAAAGTTATAACTTCTTGGGGAATAAAAATTACTGCTGGTAAATACTAGCATTGGTTACATGTGTGCATTGAAGGTTGTCTGAAAGAAAGTGTTCAAGGCTATTGATGGACTGAACACATTTTGTTATTGTATAGCCTGCATTTCTTTGACAGGACTAATAAAGCAATGACTTTCAATAGCTTGTTAAGTGACAAAAGAGTGGGTTAGCATTTAAATACTAAAAGTATGAACTGTAAAAATAATGGAAAATAATGTATCACTATTACCAAAATATAACTTATTTAATTGGTAACCAAGTTTTAAATGTCAAATTATAATTTGGCAATAGCAACAAAAAAAAAAATTATGAGATAAACGTAGATTGAAAAAAAAAACTGCTCCTATCAACCTGGAATTGAAACCTAATCTCAATCACATTGTAGGATTTAATCAGAAATTAATAAAAAGTAGTATAATGTGATGGACAGAGGGAAACCACTACCTAATTCAAAAATATTTCTCTAGCAGATAGCCTGATTAGGTTAATTAAAAGCACTACATTTTAATCTTACCTGTTTTTTCTAGATACAAAATATCTCGTGAACAGAAAAAAAATCTTAATTTTTTTTAATCTTTAGAATACACAAGACAGTAATTTTAGTTCTTGCATGACACATGTGAGAATCCTAAACATTAACTTTCTGCCAACCCTATGTAAATAAATGTGTTTTTATAAATAAAAGTACATAAGTACATAATTTATCTGTATGTTGTATATGTACGCACCCCCCTCCCCACAACCACACACTTTTTTTAAATAACAGTTTTATACATGGCCATTAAGATCAAGTCACACCATTTGTCTGTTTGATCAGGTCACACAGAACTGGAATGCAAAGATTTTAGGCTGTTTGAAACTGTAACAAACATTTTTTAAATATAAATTTGTAAAGTGTACACATGATTGGAATTACTTTAAGGTACATGTATTGGCTAAGATAGGATAAATGCTGGATGGTCTCGCTGTGATATAAAAAGGTTAAGTGTATTTATATATAACTGTTCCTCCAGACATGACATTATGTACAGAAGAAATGAGGAAATTTCTCTACATTTGTATCAATCAGTCGCATTTCTTATTTAAAACAGCACACAACTAGAGAAAAAAAAAGCATACTAAAGATAAGGGGTAATCCATACATTACGTACGCATTTAGGGGAGAATGTACATACATTTATGCACATGTTCTGCAATAATTATCCGGAAAGTGTAATATTAAACCTAATGACAAATATAATCTACTGCATGCCATGTTGTATGTTTCCATGCGTTTGGCGTAATTTGTGACATAATTGCAGTATTGTTCTGAGTATATGCCGCTCCTGATAATAAGCCCAACATTACTTACTGTTGTTCACATATACCCGTATTTAATTTTATTTTCATTTTGCAACATCAAGATTGTAAGCCATACCCTTGGTTTAAATATTTATACTTAATTTAGGGGAAAAATGTGCAGCATATACTTGGAACAATACCTTATTATGTTCAGCTGAACGAAACAGTTGCAAATGTGAAAAGAGGGGAGAAAAACTAGGACACTATTTTTAACACGTTTTAAGACATGTTTCCCTCCCAAACATTTTTGCCCCACCTGAGCACCTAAATATCATTGACCCTCAGGTTACTTCTAGAAAGTGTCATATTTTAAATTGCAGCCACCCACCCCTTCCGATCCCTTTGAAACTTAACTATGTTTCCTAACTCAGAGACTAAATGTCACCCCAAAATGCCTCCCTGTGTTGCACACACCACACGTTGGGAAAAAAAGATTTATAGTGGAACTGTTTCATTGTCTTGTAAATTATAAATGTCAATAAATAAATTGTTTAATACATTTATTAACTTGACTGGCGGTTAAAGCTATTTTGTCGTAGGTATAGGGTGGGGTGTGTCCAAAAATGGAGGGTTGCAACAGGGGGAGTGGGATAGGACTTTTTCTTCTTTTTTTCTTTTTGCGTACGTAAAAATGGATGGCTCCTAACAGAAGAATGAACTGAAAAATCTCAGGTATTTCAAACCAATTAAAAATTATAATTATTGGTAGTTTAAAACCATGAATTAATTTAATAATTATTTTAATACATACTCCAATAGTGAAATGTGAAATGGAAGTATATGAATAATGTAAGCTGGCCATTAAAGGTGTTCAAAAAATGCAAGCTGACAGAGTTCAACAAAACTGAAATTTAGTACACTAACCTGTACAACTTATGCAAGAAAGAAACTCAAGTTGTTCCTCTATTTATTTTAACCAATGTTTTTTACAACAACTTCATTAGTCAAGGGAAAAAAATTGTAATTTTTTTTACTAAATGAGGCTTGAGGAGGGTACAGTTCCCAGGTTTAAGCAGTTTTATAAAATGTGTGCTCATGTCATATATATTATATTATTTATATATAATGATCAACTCATGGTTTGGTCTTACTCTTGTAAACTTGTATAATTAATTTCAATAAATTAGTCTATTAACTCTTGATAAGAAATAACTTTAGTTTGTATAAAAACAAAAACAATTTTTTTTCTAAAGGTTTCAAGAGTGAATAATATCTGAGATTTTACAGATAACAGAAAAATTAATGTCATTTAATGTATACATGCATTGCAATATAATCTGTATAAAAATATAATCAAAGAAGTTGTACAACAGATTTGGTATGTCAATGATACATTTCAGCTCTAAGATCAACAGTGAGTATATTTCCTGTCACCCTTGTTGCTCATCTACAAACAATCTCTCCAGAAGTGGGACATAATTTGAAACAAATATCTGATATGCAATCTTTTAAGAAACAATATATTGATGTAGAAATAAACATCTAAAAAATATATCTTTTAAGACTGACCATCTAAAGATGCTCTTCAGTTTAAAAAACATTTTTTAAGAAAAATTAAGAATATGGTATAACTATAGAAAAATTTATGAATGATAACTTTAGGGTGGCAAACACAAATTAAATATAATCAGAGAACCAGTGAAAACTTTCGGCCATAAGTTTGAATAGTTGCAAAGGTCTATTTCAAAAACTTTTCAAGCATTTTTTTTAAAACTAAAATCACAGATCTCCTAAACTGTTCTGCAAAACTTAATTCAAAAGTTAATTCTAATACCAAAACTTTTCATAAAACATTTTTGTGAAAACCCCCATTACCTGACAGTTCTAAAACATCAGATATATGCAGTTATTTAAAGCAAATGGGTTCCAAGTTAAGCTCATGACAGTAAATCCTACAAATTTCAAGAGAATAAAGTTTTATCAAAGCAAGAAAAAATTCTGATACGTTTTTTTAAAGATACTTTTAGAATCTAGTAATTGAAATAGTTTATAATTGGAAAGCTGTATCAAAAATGGTAGGAAAACTTTGACCTACTACAAATTACCTAATACCAGTATTTTCATTAATTTTTAAGTAAACAACAGTAACGGTGATGAATCAAAGTGCTGGAGAGCATACAATTTTAAGTTCTGGATAGACTGCTTATAAAACAGGTCTAATAGGTTTAAATACCCCCCCCCCAATATATTCTGTCAATAATAACATGTTTCTTGACCAAAAGAATGCACTAATAACATAAGGGTTTAGTATAGCACTTGCTAATTAAAGGAATGGTAATAAGGGGGGAGAGATTGCAAAAACAAACAGTAAAAAAAAAAAATAATTCTGGATAGACTGCTTATAAAACAAGTCTAAAAGGTTTAAATACCCCCCCCCCAATATATTCTGTAAATAATAACATGTTTCTTGACCAAAAAAATGCACTAATAACATAAGGGTTTAGTATAGCACTTGCTAATTAAAGGAATGGTAATAAGGGGGGAGAGATTGCAAAAACAAACAGTAAAAAAAAAAAAAAATAAGTGACCCCTTCGACAAGGTGAACGTCCTCTCAGATACTACATTGCAGCTATCGGTCAGTGTTAATTTTTATTTGATATTGTTTTTACTGTTGTTTTCTCGCTGACGAAGGACACGTTTGTTTGTAGCATCCTTGTTTTCTTCAGGTTTTCCCCATACTTTTTTTCGCCTATTTCCTTTTAATTAAAATGAAGTCTTATTTTTCAGTGTATCTAATGTCAGTTCTTCTCAGTAAGGGCCTGGCCGATCTGTTTAAATATTTTATTCATGTTTATAGCTAATTACAATAATAGTAACATGTGCCCATGCAGTCTTGATGCCATGAAATCTAGTGAAACTGTTATGGTAACGGAATAATATAGCAGAAAATAAATAGGGTTTAAAACTAAAGCAAAAAATTCATGTTAATTTTTCTGCAAAAAGCACAGCAAAAAATTGACTTTTAATTTTAAAAACCAGAGAACTCCAATTCAAACAAAGTACATATACACCCCAGCCTTTCACTTGAACATGAAAAACCTTTTCTAACACAAATTAAATAATATTAAATAGACCTCCACAAGGCACTTCTGTCTCATTTCTTTTCACAAAAAATTAATGGATCACACTTACAAAGATTTCAGAGAAATGGAGACAAAAACACAAATGTCAAGAAATTTATCAAGAAATGTACATGTAACAAATAAAGAATAAAGTGTGTTAGATGGCATAAGAATTTTTTTTTAAAAAAGGAACAGTATAGATAAGACATTAGTTTAAAATTTTAGATTTAGTTTGAAATATTTAACCAAAGAAGCTGATTAAACATGAGTAATTAGAATTCAATTCTGATTCCTCTAAAGCACATACTTTAATGTATTCCATTAGAAAAGACTTTTGGACTTGAGGTGAAACATATTTAAAAGTATACAAAAACAGTCAAATTCTATATAAATGCATAACTATAATAAACAATTATAATAAATAGAAGCTTTGAAGTTTATAATGCATAGTTAATCAGCTTTTTTTAAAACAGGCTTGTTAGTGAATGAATTTATACACAGCATCTTATATAAATGATTTTGTCTAAATAAAATTTAAGAAAAGATACACTAAATAAATATAGATCATTTGCAAAGCTAGCAAAATTGTTTTCTTCTATACAAGCTGAGCACACTCTTCATGTAAAACAATCTACTCACCAGGAATACATTGTCATTAAATATAATACTTAAGTAAACTAACATGATCTATAAGTGGGTAAATATACTATTAGTTAAATAGTCCTTTGAAGTTTATATCAGAGCCAGGCGATATTTTCATGAAGGAACAGTAGACTCTATTCAGCTGCTTTGTACTAATATAATTATTTCAATGCTTTTTGTAAAAAAAAAAAGAACTTCAGTAAAAATTTGTTAAAATTATACATGTTGATCAAATGTCTTATGTATTATATATATTATTTTTTTTATATATGTATTTTAAAAAAGTATCGTCAACTCAGATAAAATTATTTATTAGGTTGGTCCACTGGGCTTCTAGTGGACCAAATGTTTAAGTGAGAGCATGTTTTAAATATTAACAATGAATCAAAGTCAAGAAATTGTCAACAACACTGTATAACCGAGTCTGTCGGTTGAGCTGTGGGCATACCTTTCAAGTCTTGAACAAGTCTTGCTGCCATTAAATTACTAGGTATCAATCCTATCTACCAGTCCAGCAGACATCTTGTCCCTAATTTATAAATCTATAAAGTTTAACAAAATCAATGTTTTTCTCCCAAACTGTGCTATGTTGTCTCCCAATTGTTGTAGAAATAATAGTGTAGGTGGCCAGATTTTTTTAGAGAGACATAAATATATAAACATGTACTCATCTGAAATTTTAATCATGGCCATTTTAAACTACTCCCATGGGCAGCTTGTGTATGACCATAAATAATATATGACATTTATTCAATGACATCTCAATTAAAATAGAGCTTGATGTCATCAATTATAAATACACAAAATAACATTGTCCGAAGTTGCTGTATACTCAAAAAGGTATAAAAGGTACATGCTCATAAAATGTGTAAACATTTTGGGAATGCTAACGTGTTGAGTTGTTTCTGCCATGAAAAAAATACTCACAGTACAAATGCATATGAATTTCTACTGTTCCTCTTTAGTATCCACACATCCATTCAAACAATCTTCATATAGTCCAAACATTGCATGAGTATTCTCCCCCTATACAGTAACGTGATTTATAACAACTGTAAATATTACATAAAATTTACTGTGAAACTTAGAATAACCTCCTTCACAAGGTTAAGAAAATCACAACCATGTGTTCCCTGCACATATCAAGAGAGGTAACCCTCCAATCCAATAATGTTTTCCTGTTAGAGTGTGACAGTTGGATCATCATTCTCTTTCTCCCCCTTGTTCATCTTCATCTTCTTCATCATCATCATCACTGTCCTCTTCTTGTACCCCTTTGCTTTTACCCCCTAATCCTTTCAAACCGTTGCCACTCTTATTGCTGATATTCTCCAAACTTTTGCCACTGCCTCTGCCCTCGTTGGTCAGTTCAACTTTCTCACTACTGGGCGGCTCTGTGGTCACAGGAGACAAATGGTCATGAATTTCATCCTCATCATCCATCTCCGCCATGGGTTCACTGTCGTATGACTTGGCAGAGTGATAAGACACGTTGGAAGCCTGTGATTGGTGAGAGACCTGAGAGGTCGATGAAATATTGCTGTGACGTCCCACCGCCCCACGTTGGGGTGCAAGGGTCATGCGCTGGTTGACGGGCTTGACAGTTATGATGAGATTGGAACTGTTGGCCACCATCATGTCAGTCACCTGATTTAAAAGAGGATAAACTTTAATTGCATGAAGAATTTTCAGCTAAAGATGGGACACGAGGTGATGTGGCCCCAAACAAATGATCTGTTGCTGGCAAGACCATTTGCTACTTTCATTCACAAGTATTCTTTTAAAGTATACAAATCTAACATGTACTTTTTAACCCTACTTGGCCAAAAATATAAAAATAATATTTTTTCCAAGATGAAACCCACAACCAAAAATCAGGGTGAAATGGAGTCATCCCAGCAAGGTGAGTATTTTTGACATGAGTGTCAAATCTGAATTTTAAAAAAAAAATTAGTCACAAAACCAGGGTGAAAGCAGCAACTTGGTTTCGGATTTAAAGTCAGTTCTCTGTGCTATCCAGGCAAACAGTAAATAATATGAGGGAGAAGGAGAGAAAAAAATCTCTCCAGGATGAGCTGAACAGAGAGAAATTTCGCTCAAGAAGCTGCAGACTATGATGTGCAGTGTAATAAAAGAAGTAGAGTAGATTAACTTAAAAAATAAAAAAATTTGATCAACTTACCTGATCAAGCTTTTTACCAGCAACCTCAATGCCATTTACTTCTAAAACTTCATCATTGACAGCTAGCAGTCCTGTACTTTCTGCTAATCCCCCAGGAACAAGCCGAGAAATAAAAATGGCAGGAACCTGAAATAGTATTACCGTTTTTAATCAAAATTGTTCATAGCTTGAAAAAGAATGTTCAGAATGCAGGATCTTCACAATAAAAGCAGTATAGTATCAATTTAACCCATACAATCAAAACATTGATTAGCACATGAATGGTTGTACATAGTCTCCGTCATTTAAAAAAGTTAATCTTGTATCAACCTTGCTTTCAGATGTTATTTTAACAGCCAAGAGACCATGAAATAACAAGACTGCTTTCTAATCACTGCTTTCAATTTATGTTTGCAAATAACTGGTTAGTTTCAAACTCTTTTTCTGGAATACTAAACAGAAGTGTTTTATTTCTGAAGAGCTATGCTTCAACTTATCAATAACTAGCCAAATAACATGCTTTGTGTGGGTTTTTATTTTGAAAACAACTTCAAAAGCTTTATCAGCATACGCCTAAATCAAAAACACTTCAACAATGGAGCACAGCCAAGAACCATGATTTAAAAACAAATCTAAATTTTAAAAGATTTCTTATTAAAACAAAGGTATTCACCAATTAAATGTCAAATCTATGGTGGTTTATCAATTAATTTATTAATTTAAAATAGGATTTCCATTCCTAAAAATGGGGTCATTTTAGCTATTCCTAAGAAAGAGGCACTACAAAAATCATTCAGATAAATATTCAGGTTCAATTATCAAATTCACCCCATAACAATCTCAAGGAATTCGTATAATCTTAAACCCTTTTTAATTTTTAAAATCAGATGTTTTAGAATAATGTTAAAGCTTAAAAAAAGATATTTAAAAATAATTTGCCAAAAATAACTCTTATGTAAGCAGTATTTCAATACTAAAACTACTAAAAAAAAATGCCCTAACTCAACACACTTTCCATTAAAGTTAAAATATGGGCCCCGGTGGGGACCCATTCTAAAAGGTGAAATTTTAATTATCACTAAGATAAATTCATCAAATAAATAGAAATTAAAAAAATTTTAAGTTGTCCCACTAAAATTGCTTTAAAAGTAAGAAATATAGTGTATTTCACAAATTAAATTAGTGTCCCTGATCCCAACAGAGTTAAAAAACATTCAGTTTTTATAAATATATAATTTCAAGTCATTTGCACCATGGTTGGTCTAGATCTGATCTATCCATTAATTGAAATTTTATTTATATAGCTCATATTAAACAAACAAATTTGGGCCCTCAATACTAAAAGGGACTTTATTTTTTTAAATTCAACCCAGCCAATATTTTTTTCTCCATAATGAAGTGAAACAATAATGAATCCCAAGTTTGATCAAGATCCATTAATCCATGTATGCTGTTCAAATAGAGATATTTTCTAATGTGTTTAGCAAATACATGTTGTACCAGAAACATACATGAATGAACATTTGAAATCTTATCGAGCGATTTATTATTATTATTCAAGATAAAAAAAACTAATGAAAAATCAACATTTCAGTTTCTCGGACTGCTTTTTAACTGTAGCACTCTTGCATCATATACTGATACCAGTACAAAAACTAGACAAAAACTTATTGTGTGTGGCATTTAGGAAGCATTTATGATGAATGTAAATCATGTAAAAAAATTTATTAAGTATGAAAATCTACTATGGACTGAAATTGCTATGTGTGTAAAAAAATGTTGCCTTTGAGACATTGATCTACTCATAGCATGCACCCACCCATTCGGTGACATAGTTTTACTAAATGCTGATTTGGCACTAAATCACAAACTTGGGATTCTCCCTTCTTCACACACATCTATTAGATAAAGTTTGAAATAAAATTAATAAGAACCAGTAAGTCCCTGATATGGCTAAGAGAATTCACAACATGGCTCTTTTTTTCACAAGTGAAATAATTTAATTTAGCTGTCTTGTGTTCAAATTGTTTTATTTATGTGCTGAAAATGTAAAATGAAATCAAAAAACATTTCCATTTGTTTGGATCAATAAAAGAATCTAATCTATCTTATATAAGAACCACTAATGACTGTACACGTCCCTGAACTATGTGATATTTCTAATATAATGTTCAACCCCACTTATATCATGTAATGAACTGTACTTTCTTAAATTGGTACAATATGTATTTCTGCATATTTAATGAATATGATGGCATTAAACAGCTAATATTTCTTTGAAAACTTATTTTTGAAAAGGGGGGGGGGGGGGGGGGCGCACGACTGGTTTAAGAACTAGATACTAATGCACAAGTCCCACAAGCCTTTCTTGGTAAATAAATAAATATAAAGCTACCTCCATTGTCTTTGAAGAGTCCATAGAACACCACAGAACATGAGAAAAACATTACTGGAAATGTTTATATGCAGAACAAAATATTCATTTTATGGACACAGGCTGCTAAGAGTGCAGTTTTCCAGCATCTCCCTAGTGGCCTTTTTGCAACAGCTCTTTGGACAACTGAAGGTTAGCATTGCAATTGATTTTTGCTACAAGAAAGTTAGAAAGATTATCAACTTTCATGCGCTTGTTTCATTGTAATATTTCTTCACAATCTTCTAGCAATCTTTCTTTGACTCTGGCATTAAAACTATCGGATTTGGCTAGAGAAATATTTCCTTCAATAAGAAAGGTGGTAAATAAAACTTCCGATCTGATAACTGAATCGTCCAATTCCTTAGCAAAGAAATTAGACATGGATGTTGTAGACAAATGCACAATTTTGTACAGGACCTCTGCTCCCAGGCGACCGCCAAGCTCAACCTGGTGAAAAAATTGGCTTGCACAAGTTGGGGCGCGAACGCAAGTACGCTTAGAGCTCTCTTTCTAAGCAGTGTAAGGTCGGTGATGGACTACAGCATGCCGGTCCAATCCTTTGCAAGTAAGACCGCATTGGAAAAACTGGGCCGAATCCAGAATCAGGCACTGAGATTCATCTGTGGCGCATACAGGACTACTCCCACAGCTGCTGTAGAAGTCTTGGCCAATGTAGAACCGCTACAAATTAGGAGGGAAAAATCCATCTTAAATACCGTAGAGAGGTACCGACGGCTCGGTGAAAATGAACCAGCCTTTCAAATGCAAAATAACTGGGTGGGTGGCAGGAGACTAAAGAGGTCCTCTTTCATGCACCAGGTCGTGGAGCTGGAGAGGACAGTTCCCCTGCCCCCAAATAGAGAACGTCTGACCCAAATCCCAGTTAATCCGCCTTATGCGGAACCCTCACGCCCCTCCATACATTTGGCCTTGACAGATGCAGCAGTGACGAAACGAAGCCCTGAACATGTACAGAGAGTGGCTGCCCTTGAGACCATGGATGTGTTCACGCACATACCTGTGAAAGTGTTCACGGACGGCTCTGCTGACTTTAGGAAAAAAACTGCTGGGTACGGTGCGCTTATTCAGTACCCAGTAGGTGGACCGCCCGATGAAAAACTCTCCGGGCCTTGTGGGACTACAGCGTCAAACTTCGACGCGGAGCTTATAGCTATGCACAAGGCCTTGGAGAGAGTCCGTGTCACTCTGGAAGGGACGGAGCATGCGGGGCTCGATATTGTCGTCTTCTCAGACTCAAGATCCGCTCTTGAGATCTTGGAGAAGAGACAGGGTACCACAAGCTTGGTCGACGTCATTCACAACGACATATGCAGACTTGATGAAATAGGGTGCAAGGTTGAAATGCAATGGATACCAGGGCATGTCAACATCAGTGGCAATGAGATAGCTGACACTCTGGCGAAAACCGGGGCTGCCCAGCCTCAGCCAGAAGTACCAATGACTTTCTTGGGAGTCAAAAACTGGCTGGCGGACCACTTCAGGCAGAAGTGGTACAGGCAATGGGCTGACAACACGACCGCCAGAGGCGTCTATTCGAACTTGCCTACTCCTAGCAAACAAGACCCATGGTGGGGGTTAGGTCGTAGAGTGCAGAGTCTAGTAACGCAGATGCGCACCGAGCACTGCCCCCTGCGCACATATTTCTGGAGGTTGGACAACAACAGAGATCCTACCTGCCGGCACTGCAGCCTGGCCCCAGAGACCTTAGAACATCTGTTGACGGAGTGTCCCGCACTAGATCTCCCGGGGGAAGCCAGGGCGGTTGGAGGATCCTTTGTGAGGGACATGTTGTATGGCTCAGCTCAACAGATGGAGTTGATAGCCAATTTACTAGCCGGGGTCATAAGAGAGTAATCTCAGACCTTCACCAGAATATGTGCGTTAGTTAGTTGTAGATTCACTGCTTTTAGCTACAGTTGCATTTTTTCTTTGTGTCAAAATATGTTTATTAATATCATTTTAACCCACCACTTCCAATAAACTTAATTAAGAAAAGCTTTAACAACAAAAAAAAAGTACAACACAACTGAATTATTTTTCAGCCTAGTAAAAGGGTGAATCCCAATCGGATCAATTGATGAAGAATGATTTGGAGATCGCGGTTCCCTTCTATAAAAACAAGGCTGTGTCTACACGTCCGACAACCGGACAAATAGTGTGGGAGATATTTATCCGGCTGGCATGTCACGCTTCATGTAACATTGTCACTTTTTACCATTTGTTCATTATATATACCAGAAATGGTTCTAGTATTTCTTTTGTAGAATTGAACATATTTCTTTTTCATGTAAATGTCAAGACTATCTTGAATTTATTTAAATGAAGTACTGTAAATTCTGATCGACTATTAGCGGTCACGTGACAAGGCTGAGAACTTATTCGTCCAGTTGCCGGAAATGTAGACACTTCATCAAAATGCACCACTTCCTGTCGTATCTGATTGGTGGTTTTTTTTTGGCCGCTTTCAGATTTTTATGACGGGTGAAAAATTATAATGTTCAGAAAATCTTAATTTTAAGGGTTTTGTCGGAAGGTCGGAATGAGGGGTAAAAAATATGTATAATTCCGACAAAATCGGAAGGCTTGGCAGGCCTGTTATTTATTCAATCTTACCTTTTCTAAGCCATGAGGCGTTACCCTGACACTTGTTCCATCTCTAATGTAAAAGCCTAGCGGTTTATCAGAACCATTTTTCATAAGCTTTACCCGCCGATGAGTTTCTGGTACAATGTCTACATCAATTATAGCAGACACACGCCGGAAATCTTCCATAAGGCTTATTTGTATACGTGGTCTAGGGGGGGTTTCTGTGCTTATTAGCTTTGAAATTGGGTTTCTTTTCTTTAATGGCTGTGAACCATAGCCATTGAGTTCTCCATAACTCTCACCTGTTATTTTTGAAGAAATTTAATGAAACAATTAGTAACACAAGGTGAACTTTAAGGAATGCTCTTCATATATTTCACCTTCTTTAATCTTTGCACTATTATTGCTTATAACATTTTAAAAATTGGAATAAAATCTTTTTAACAATCACCAACTCTAAATTTATTAGCTTCTTATATATATTTAATTTTTGCAATTATTGCAAAGAGCTGAAACATTTAAAAAGATCACTCATGTATCAGAACATTGTAATTTTACTCACCTTTGCGCTGAAGCAAAATTTTGAGACTAGGTCTAGCTGTAGTGAGAGCTCTGTTAAAGTTTTCATTGTTATTAATTGGAAGCAGGTCCATGTGAAGATCTGTGTAAGTAATTATAAATGGAATGTCTGTCAGGTGATGGAGCTCTTCTAATAAGACATAAAAGTCATCAAACTGTTTCATTCTTGTTTTGTCAATAGAAAACCGCCTGAATTCTGCATCAAACTGAAATTCAATAAATCAACAGTTAATTGCAAGTAAAAATAATTTGCTATTAATTTCTATAGCTTATTTTAATTGAAGGTGTCTATTGGTAGTTCTAGGTAGCTATTTGTAGTAAAATACCAATAGCTTCTGGAGAGCTGTTGGTAGTCCAGCCAATCAAATCAAACCGAAATCGAAGCTTTAAAAATGCACTTTCAAACATTTTTTTTAAAATATAAAAATACTACAGCTGGATAGAGCCTGAAGAATAGATTACAAAAACACCAAGATCAACTTTCTAGCTCAAGTGGTTCAAAAGTTATGAATTTTTTAGTAGGGACCTCAAAACCACTTTTTTACTATGGGATTTTCCTCCACATTTTGTGACCCTCATTTTGCATTTTTTTTTAACGCCTATAACTTTATTATAGAATGAGACAAAAATATAATATTTACAGGGAACATAGTTAAATAAGAGTACTTCTAAATAAAGCTACAAAATATACGTTAGTTTTTGTTAATGTGCCGCAAATATTTTTTAAAAAAACTTTATTATTTGCCTATTAAAAATGTATAAAAATGTTGACTCATCACTTATTTGTAATTAATTAATGAAAATTTTGTTTTACTTTTGTTTTTAATTTCCTAAAAATCATAATAATAATAATATTCTTTAGATATTAATTGCAGATTTTCTGTGGAATTGCTTAGCATTTATAAGCATAAAATTTATTTAAAATTGACAATTACACTTTTTATTTTACCATTTTCTACATATGTATCCTATATATTATATTATTCCTATGAGTATGACAAAACAATCAGCATGTCATTTATTTTAAGTTTGTAATCTTGTTTTACAAATTAACATGTATTAGTAATATTAGAATCAACTTTGACTTTAGCTGTTAATAAAATAAGTTCTAGTCATTTACTAGAGGTAAGTACAGGCTTTTATGATCGTTCTTTAGCAATAATATTTTAAGTAATTCTTGGATTGTAGTGCCAGAAAGTGTGTTTTTTCTTTGAGAAACTGAGGATTATATAATAATTCTCTTGTGGAATATTGTGATATGTGATTAAATATAGGATATTTCAATACCAAAGGTAAGTGAATATTTTAAAATGTTTTACTTAGTTTATGCCTTAAGTAAGAATCACAATATGCATTAAAATTTTATTACATATCCTAAAATATCATTAAATATAATTTATCATAATAGGCCCTACAAATTAGTTGGGTTGGTTCTAGGCCTTAACCCTGATATAGTATACTTTGTATTATACTATATGTATACAAGGCCTATAACTTATGGTCATTATATATACCGGTATATTAGATACTTGGATGAAACAAGGGAGACCACTACTTTTTGTGTATCGGAAATAGAAATCGGCGCCGAAAAATCCGAATTTTTAATTTTCCGATGTGTGTGTCTATTTATTATTAAATTAGTACTTTCGATATATATTTGAGTTCCGTTTTCGGCCTTATAATTAGGTAGACATCTTGGCCTACATTTTAATCAATTTCTTTTTCATTTACAATCAGTCAGCTTTGAGAAAATCCTTGGTAAATATAAGGTAAATTTCATCATTAAAATTAAGTCGAAGGAAAAAAATTTTCACTACCAAATTTTTTTTGCATCTGGGGAATCTATTGATCTATATGTATGCCAATTTTCACAGCGATAAGTGTCTTACGAGAGACGCCATGTTTCTACGCGTTCGCAGCAGGTCATGCAGCTCGCTCAACCTAATTTCGCCATGGGTGTGCCACGCCCCCCTTTTTAATGGCGGAAGTTGCTGATACTTATGAAATATTAATTTATTACCACTATTTACATCAAAATAATTGATAACTTGTGTTTCAGAATGCATTTTCAAGACATTTAAACTGGAATGTTTTAATTTGAGCTTTAACAACCCGGTAGAATCCATATTATAAATGATCAGAATTTACCGTGTGCAA
The DNA here is from genome assembly GCA_964033795.1 of Lymnaea stagnalis. Taxonomy (NCBI): domain Eukaryota; kingdom Metazoa; phylum Mollusca; class Gastropoda; family Lymnaeidae; genus Lymnaea; species Lymnaea stagnalis. Next base: position 85,745 of record CAXITT010000114.1, on the reverse strand, counting down.
CACGTCATTGGCAACCATTCACAGCCACTTGCATAATGGCTGTAACGTAGCACTACCTCAGAGTTTCATTCATAAGAGTTTGCCATGTGCAAAAACTACTATACCATTGGTCAGGGAAAGCTTTAATTAATTATTCATGTGCCAAAGTTGAAAGTTTAAAATAAGTCGACCCTAAACAGTATTTAAATTTAAGTGATAAGGCGATGCGTTGCCTTATACAAAGAATATAGTCATTGTGCATGACACGAACAGCGGAATGAGGTCACAAGATATGGAGGTTTCGTCCATAGTAAAAAATACCAAACGAACTCACACTTTAAAAATTCATAGCTCAAAAAGTACTTAAGCTAAAAAGTTGATTCTGATTTCATTTTTTTATTTGAAACTTGCTCTGTTTTTTTTTTATAAATTATTTCAATTTTTTAAATTTTGTATACAAGTGCCTACGGTATGTATATATATATATATATATACAAATAAATATTTATCTACAAATATTTAAACTAATATAAATGTTAAAAATAAATATATTAGTTGTAACAAAAGCTATTTATCCCACTCCTTTCATAATAGTATAATTACTATTATAATACTTTTACTAAGCCTATCACTAAGTCAAAGACAAGAGCTTATCAATCCCATGTCAGTGTCAGCCAGGTCCATGGCAACCAACCCAAAAATTAAAATCACTGATATTCAATAAGCCAATAATAATTATTTATGTTATAAAACATTTTTTATTTATATAAAATGATTTATTATTAATTATATTTCCCATTTACACTCTGGATAACCAACTTGATGAATTATTAATTACCACCACGGCTGCTATCAATAATTGGAAATAAGCAGACAAGCACGGTGGCCATGATGACAAAATACATAGTACGTAGCATGACATAGCCTAAAAAAATGACATCTTGATTCTTGGGAATTCGTTATTGAAGCCCACTCATGGTCTACACTCATGAATTTTGGATATGTTGTAAATGAACCTATAAATTATATGATCAGAGTTTTTTTTTATTATTGAGCGCATTTTTAAAAAAAAGTTATTACTGAGTGAAGTGGCCAATTTTTAACTTCAATTTTCAAAGCTTTAAACTTGACCCAAAAAATAAAACAAACTCTTAATAATATAACAGGAAAGATGTCGGCTTTAAGTAATTGGCGGAAGTAAATAATTATATTATGCTGAAAATCAATTATAAAACGCAAAACAACGATATCCTCGATAAATTAAAAAGTAGAGGTCGCCATTACGACAACGAAAATACGATACCCGTTTTTCTGGTATTTTCGGTCGATACAGAGGTCCCTATTAATATAGTTAGGCCAAATTATATAATTTCCATGAAAATTATTGCAGGACATGAACTCATGCAATATGCAAATATGAAAGTATTGTACTATAAGGCATAAGGAAAAGATCAACTTAATCAAGCCTTGTACTTGTGCCAAACTATCAATTTGCTCTTTGCATGCATCCACATACCAGCTTAATTTGCATTGACAAAATTTTGTTGATGAACAACAACCGAAGGAAGTGTTCCTAGAATCCGTGTCTGATCTGAGTTATGTTTGCAGCTTGCATAAACTGCCCATCCGCCTGTTAATTAATTAGCCCTTATAATTATTTATTATTATATATTAAAAATGTCCAATGCATCAATGAAGTTTACCTGGGTAAATGAATGCCCATAGAAAGATTTCTGTCACATCTGTAGGTTTCAAAACCTTCAGATTTCATACTTAGTGAAACCAGGCTAACGTGAGAGCTATCCATGGCTTGAAGGGTGATTCCTGTGCTTGAGCAATCAAAAATTGCTTCATTAAGTAGATCTTTAATTGCTTCCAAAATCTTTTTCCACATCGATCCTTGAACTAGTCGAGCTTCAAACATTTTTAAATACTTCTATTCTCCAAATGAACCTTTATAAATAAAATAAAATTGTTGAAGCGAACTAATAAAGATTTAAATAGTGCCTTAAATGAAACTTTAACATTAAGCTTTCTTTCCAGAACTTGGAAAAGGGGCGCCAAAGATACCAAAAACGTTTTGTCTGTTGTTAATTTTTGCGGGAAATGGCATGTAACCGTGAAGTCATTGGCCAGCTTCTAACGGAAATGAACTTAAAAGGAAATATCAATGCAACTGGAACCGGTTTCATTAATAGGAGAGAAATGTGATAAGTCGATTGGCTTGTACACCAAGAAAAATCTTTTTGACAAATGAAGTCGCAGTTTATTTAAACTAAAAGGCGTGGTTTTCAAATTGCGTTCATTAGAATGTTATTTCAATACTTTTGCAGTGAAAAAATATTTATATAGTAATTTATATCGATTTCTAGTTCCTTAGCCTTAAGCAATGATGATTAATAGAAGTTGTTCAAGACTAATCAAAGTAATCTGAAAAAGAAAAATCGAAGTGGCGATTAGCATAGATAATTAGTCAATTCAATAGTCATTGAATAGATGAGAAGAGAAGTCGAGACGGGGAAAAGTTTGTTTAGTGAGTATTACTAGTATTACTATTACTATTTACTATTACGTTACGATTTTGACTTCACTGAGTATGGTCTCGTCTTAATAACTCTGTAGACTGTAACTGTAGTGTAAATTTAGTAACTTTAACTTCCTACTTTCTTTATTTTTAAGCTAAGTTTGAGACTTTTGACTTTGAGCTGTTTTTAGCTTTAAAGTTGTGGTCAGTTAGGCTTAGGCCTAGGCTTAGGCCTACTTAATTTATTAAGTTATTAAGCAATGCCAGTAGAGTCCCACAATAAGCCTTAGCCTTAGCATAGTAAGTAGTTAATAGTAGACTATTAGCCTATATATATTAACTAAATAGAAGGCCTAGGGCTAGGCCTTTATAAACAGCAACGTTACTGTTGTTACCTGTATTAGTACTATTAATACTAATTACTAATATAATACTATAATATAGGTACTTGGGTAAAATTTTAAAAATGAAGTTATAGCTTTAAGAGCCAGTTGGTTAGATGGGCCTGAAAAATGCAATTCATTGATACCAAATTTATGTTTGTAGATCAACTCTAAAGAAAGTTATGATTTTTTTCGTGAATTATTTTGGGATAACTCTGTAAATTGAGAAATATAGGAAAATATAAAAGTGACTAAAATAAAAATTGGGCAGAGATTTGGGAGAGATATTAAAAAAGACCAGTAAATTGAAGTTATTTAATGACTTAATGAAGATAACCATAACAAACCATATATATCCGTGATCGTCATAACATTATCCAAACAGACGTCATACAATAAATTCTATGGTATGTAAGATGTGCTCATTAATATTCAAAATGGCAGTAAAATTTCCATATGTCATATTTGAATATGAACACAACATGAACAATGTTCTTCGAAATAAAGGGTCATGTATATCAAATTGTTCGTATTGAAAAGGGGAAACATAATAAGTAGCATATGGAAGGGCTGAGCTCACCACGCTGTACATAAAAATATTAGCAAAAGAGACATAATCATGACATATATGATACCAACGCATCATGATGTAATGTTCTTTTGGTGATATGTACAATAAAGTTAACTTTTATGTTGATTTGACCTAGCTCAGTGGACCGCAACATGACTACCGGCGGGCAGCATGCGGCCAGTGGGCCTCATGTTGGCCACCCCTGTGCTAGAATATGTGTTTAAATAATTTTGTACAATTAGATAACCACCCACTTTGAGATTTGTTGTTATTTTTTTTATTTTATTTTTTTTTTTTGCAGCTTCTAAATGATGCCAGTCTTAAGTCTAGTTAAAAGAAACTACAGATTGGGTTTGCCCTTCTTAAAAGGTAATCGTGTACTTTTATCGGCTCTTGCTAACCAATCAAGATTCTCTAGCTGTGGACGTTTGCCCGTAATTGTTGTCAGCCATGTTTGTTACAGGCCAGGAACAGTGTACAAAGTTATTCTGCTACGAAGCTACAGTAGGCCCACGTACACTCGCTTTGGACACAAGAAGGAAAAGGAGTCGACGTTTAGAAAGATTTACTGTGTATTTTTGATGTCCATGTTCATCTTTGCTTTGTTATTTAATGGGTAAGTTAAATACATTATTAAAGCGGTAAATAATAATTAATTGAATTCTTAGACTTGACTTTCTTGAAGAAAAAAATGCTGTTGTCTGTGTACACTTAACATACAGGATTGCTAATCTTTGCAAATGTAAAGAAGCTCAAACTTTCATACTCCTATAATGATATTAAAAATTAGATGTGGTCAGATTTTGTGTATGTGGTTTGCAATCAGTTAAATTAAATTCATTTTTCTTTTCTGTTCTGTCTTATCTGTGTGGTTTGTGAAGATTTGAAGACCCAGATGCCTTGAGTGATATTAAAAATTAGATGTGGTCAGATTTTGTGTATGTGGTTTGCAATCAGTTAAATTAAATTCATTTTTCTGTTCTGTCTTATCTGTGTGGTTTGTGAAGATTTGAAGACCCAGATGCCTTGGATGATATAAAGAAACTATTCAAGGTGAAAGCTGCATCAGTGAAGGACACGGATGCCTCCAATGAAGATTCAGTTGACACGGATGGAGAAGATGAAAAGGAGAAGAAGAAAAAGAAGAAAATTGGCTTTCGCGACAGAAGGGTGAGTCAACATTTTTTGGATGGTTAAGTATTCTACAAACTAAGCAATGAACCTGATATATTTATAACAAATCATTTAATTCATTGACTAGGATACTTAAACATTTAATTCATTGACTAGGATACTTAAACATTTAATTCATTGACTGAAATACATAAACATTTAATTCATGGACCAGGATACATAAACATTTAATTCATTGACAAGGATAAATATTTAGTTCATTGACTAAAATACTTAAACATTTAATTCATTGACTAAAATACATAAACATTTAATTCATGGACCAGGATACATAATCATTTAATTCATTGACCAGGATACATAAACATTTAATTCATTGACCAGGATACATAAACATTTAATTCATTGACTGAAATACATAAACATTTAATTCATTGACCAGATATATAAACATGTAATTCATTGACTAGGATACATAAACATTTAATTCATTGACCAGGATACATAAACATTTAATTCATGGACTAGGATACATAAACATTTCATTCATTGACTAAAATACATAAACATTTAATTCATGGACCAGGATACATAAACATTTCATTCATTGACCAGGATATAAAGACATTTAAATTCATTGACCAGGATACATAAACATTTAATTCATTGACCAGGATACATAAACATTTAATTCATTGACTAGGATACATAAACATTTAATTCATTGACTAAAATACATAAACATTTAATTCATTGACCAGGATACAAAGACATTTAATTCATTGACAAGGATACTTAAACATTTAATTCATTGACTAGGAAATTTAAACATTTAATTCATTGACTAAAATACATAAACATTTAATTCATTGACCAGGATACATAAACATTTAATTCATTGACCAATATACATCAAAATTTAATTCATTGACCAGGATACATAAACATTTAATTCATTGACCAGGAAACATAAACATTAATAAAGAATTGTATCGTTTGATCTCTCCCCCTCCCCCTCTATAAAAACTGAATCAAATATTTAATCACTTTGTTTATTCAGATGTATTTATATTTGCTATGTAGGTGTAAAATATAATATTTTGAAGAAAATAGTTATTACTTTGAATCTTCTCTCCTCTTACCTCATTCTTTGTTTTGTCAACTTGATACAGATAATTGGCTATGAGGATCGTATCCGAGCCTACTCAACACCAGATAAGATTTTTCGCTATTTCGCCACATTGAAAGTGAACCAAGATGGCGATTGGGAGGTTTATATGACCCCTGAAGATTTTGTTAGGTCGATAACGCCAGGGGTCAAGCAGCCGGAGGGTACGATTTTTAATGTTAATTTATGTTATAGAAATAATTTTGTAGAGATATGTAATTCTTATAAAGATCACTATTAAGCAAACTCTGGCACGTTTATTAATGTGTGCTAATCTAAAGTGTGATTACTATCTGTATGATTTGTGTGCGAATCTCAAGTGTAATTGCAATCTGTATGGTTTGTGTGCTAATTTTACCCAAACCCCTGAATCTCAAGTGCAATTGCAGTCTGTATGGTTTGTGTGCTAATTTTAACCAAACCCCTGATTCTCAAGTGTAATTGCAATCTGTATGGTTTGTGAGTTCCATGGGTTTTGCTGACCACTTTATTTATTCCGTGGTACATCATGTCAATAAAATGGATCAAACTTGTGCTAGGTAAAATATTCGTGAAATGTGACAGCCGTCATTAATTACTGATTGATATTAAATTTGCTAGGGAACTCTCAATACGTGTGTTGAGAAATAAATTTAAATTTGTTTCAGGACTGGGACTCGACAGTTTTAAAAAGTTTGATCCAACTGTAAGTATTAATAATAATGTTTTGTAAAATCCTGTCATATTTATAAAATTCAAAATCCTTAATTTTTGTTTAAATGAAGGGAATGTTTAAAAAATATTTTTGACCGATATCATAAGGATCTTGACCATTAGATGTAGGCAGAGAGCTGATCTTGATATCAGATGTAGGCAGAGAGCTGATCTTGACCATTAGATGTAGGCAGAGAGCTGATCTTGACATCAGATTTAGGCAGAGAGCTGATCTTTCTTGAAGAATCTCATGTTAAAGCTGCATCTTAAACTTGGTGGCCATTCTAATGCTAGTAGCAGTTTTCTCTCAAATACTTTATTTCATCAGACAATGAGAATATGTATTACCCAAAGCTGACAAGACGGCATACTTCATTTCATCAGACAATAAGAATATGTATTACCCAAAGCTAACAAGACGGCATTTCCTGCAAAATAATAGTTCTATATTTATTGATAGTTTTTTTTTAAGGGTGGACAGAGATAACTTTCAGTGTATTTATAGTGCCTTTTTTTTTTTTTAAATTTCTATTATAATTTTTTTTTTTTTTTTTTACATTTTAAAGGTAATTTCCATACATATTTTTTTTAATTTCCGGCTTGTTATATCAAAAGCTTTGTGTTTTATTCTTTGAACACAAAGTTCATTTTTTTTTTTTTTTTTTTTTTTTTTTTTAAATTTTTTTTATTTTTTTTTTTTTTTTTTTTACATTTTAAAGGTAATATCCATACATATATATTTTAATGTCCGGCTTGATATATCAAAAGCTTTGTGTTATATTCATTGAACACAAAGTTCATATGAATACAAGGTTCATCAGAAACTCTATCATATGAATAAAAACTTCCAAGTCCAGTCATCAAAAGAACTTGCTTATCTTATGATTTATGTGTACAAAAATATGATATTTAAAATAGGTCAAATTGTGATTTAAAAATATTACCCAGCTTGTGTTCTTTTGGATTTTCTGTTACTTCGGCAAGGAGTTCATGATTTGTTATTAGGCCAATGTTAGTCTCTAGTGCGTCAAAGAATGCTATTTAAAAAAAGCATTTTTTTCCCTCTTCGTTTATAAATTTTTGCTTATTGTGTTTGACAGTACTGAGCTGTGGGGCAGTTTTTATGTCACGAACATCACCTAACACCTGTCGTTGTTTACATCTGAACAACACCAGAACATGTTGCATGTTTATCTGGTGATTGGAGAAATGTGTAGACGCTTCGAGGGCATTGTCAATAAAACCTGCACTTTGTATGTCTCACGCTCATTTTTGTGTGCCTACGCAGAATAAGTGGAAGATTAGTTTATCTGATCAGTGGGGGAAAAAAACAATTATAAGAGTGTTGCACCGCGATAAAACTTTCAAGTAGATTAATTAGAAACAAAGAATTTTGTGTAAATAAACCAATATAAGTTCAGCTTACTTATATTTTTTATTTTTTTGTACTGATGAAGATATTTGCAGAAACATTTTCATTTGTGTTCTGCATGATCATTATTAAAGCTGAACTTATATTGGTGTATTATTTACACAAATTGTTTGTCTATTATTAATCTTTTTTTAAAAAAATATTTGAATAATACAGCACTGATGGGGATCTTAACTTTGCCTTTAGGTAGGGGGCTGGTAACTATCCTCTTGCCATCCTCAAAGTCAGATTTTCTTTGACTCCATTGAAGAGGATGTTTAAGCCTGGGCTAACAACAGGCTATTTACCCATTTCGAGGGGTTCAGATTGCATTGAAATTATCTTTTTACGTTGGAAAATCTATCGGTGACCATATCGCCAAGCTAAACATAGCAGTTATTAGATTTGAAATAAATCAGCGTGTCCGTATTTCCTCGTTCAAGGCTTTATTCATCAAAACATATCTTGAAGACACAGCATGTTGTTGATAAGCATTTGCATATTCCTAAAATCTCGAGTTGATTTGACATGAAATATTGAAATGTAAACATAGGCATAAAGAGAACTTTTGTTAATCTGGTATGGGTTTTTTTCCCTTCTTGTTTTATAAACAACCATTTGATTCTTCACTTTGATGCAAACTAAAACTAAACTGACCTTTTAACAAATGTTCAGTTTTATTTTTGACCTGAAGGTTTAATTTTTGCAAAATTAGGGCTCAACTTATCAAAATATTTCTTTTACCATTTAGTTTGTTTGTTTGTTTCGAGTTTCCTATTGTTTCTGTTTCCGATTTTTGTTTTACATTATGAACACTTTGACCTGTATGACTTTGAAATTGTGCCATTAACTGATACGGCTCCAGCTTATGTACCCGAATACCCGACATGTTATTTCATCAAACTATAATATTCCTTGAACATAAATTTGTGGTCTTTTTTTGGTGGACAGTAATACCTCGAAAATAGCGGGGGTTACATTCCGAGACCCCCAGCAGAATGGGAAAAGCCGCATAGTAGTATTTATATATATTTTAAAGCTTGATAAACCATTCTCCCCCACAATTATATCAATTATCCAACTCTCTTATAAAATCTTCCGACGCTCTTAAACACTTTACTCTACAGTGGTCTGCTTTAAATATAATAAGAAAATAATCAAAATATAAAGTACTGTAAAACTCCAGCGAAATATCAGCAAAGCGTATGTTAGAAAAAAACCCGCAAAGGAGTGAGAACATGAAATGTAAAGCCTGGAGTAGCGAGGTATTACTGTATATACATATATATACACACTATAGTTCGCTTTTTTTGTTTTTACAATTATTGATCATGCTTTGTGTTCTAGGATCATGCTTTAATTATTAATTATGGTGCACTAAAAGAAATTATGCCGTATTTACATTTAAAGTGGTGTGGAACAATGATCAGGCCGTGCTCCTGCATATCTGTCAGTTTATGTTGACATGTACGTGTTATTTTATTTGTGCCACCAACACCTGGTGATGATGATCATGTTTTTTTGTTTTGTTTTTTTGTTTGTTTTGGTTTTTTTTTTACTTCTGATTTCATTTTCCCATCTCAACGTCTTCACCATGCTAGAAGGAAATCCTTGCTGATCTGGTGAGTGGTGTCCCTTCATCTCTTATCCAATGCTTCCTGTTTGTGTTTGCCTTATCATGGATATTTATTTACCCTTTTCATCATAATATCTCTTACAATTACAGTTCTAGATTTAAGACTAAAACAAAGTCGGTATGCAGTTATTGAAATAAAGCTTGATTTTACCACCTGGTGCTTAACTTGTAAAAATGTTGTTTTTTTTAAAACTATTTTAAATTCCAATAATGTTTCTGTACCCGGTATATACCACACTACCATCCTTTATCTTTTTTACTTAATGCCTAACACATCCGCCCCCAGGGTCTCAATGTGGTGTTCGGCATGCATTTCACGGAGTGATTTGTTCACCTCAAAATACTCCAGTAACTAAGTGAAAATTCATGAGTCTTGTACCTTCTGAAGAGATATCTACTATTGTAGAACTTCCATTTTTACACTCATCTTACAATAAGCGTTTTGCTAACGGCAATTACCTGGCAATAACAGAAAAATTAGAGGTCTTTTGAACTTTAGTTTTTCCTTCTCAAGTTCTAGTTCTATAGATCATGTGCTTTAGAAGATTGCGGTTCTCAATTTTAAATTTATCTTATAATACAAATCAGTGACATCGTCTTAACTGTTAAGAGTAGTGACGGAAAAGACGGAAATTTTGTGGGGGTTTCTATGGGGTCATGTCACAAAGGCCCCGATCACTTTGTTTCTATGGGGTCATGTCACAGAGGCCCCGATCACTTTGTTTCTATGGGGTCATGTCACAGAGGCCCCGATCACTTTGTTTCTATGGGGTCATGTCACAGCAGGGGACCCCTCAGAAAACCCAACCATATTTGGGGTTGGGAGCCAGTGCCCTAATGAGACCAATATTTTTTAAATTTGTATCTTCAAGCTGTTGTATAAATTTATTAACTTTAGCTTAATAGAGGTATAAACACTCATAGCCACTGAAAAGTAATCAATTTTTATAAAAGACAACTTACTCAAGTGCAGTTAACTAGGAATAACATTTGACTAATTATATTACTTTTAAGCCTACCCAGAAATATTTATTTAACAAATAAGCAACTCTTAACAATAAAAAAAAAAAACATTTTTATTATAAACTCTTTGAAATTCATTTCTAAATGCTAATAGGAATAACAAAATTGAGCTCCTAAAATTTAGAAATTAGGATCATACAAAAAAAATTATTTAAAAAACAGAATTAAGTTAGGTTAGTGCCTCATTTACATTTTTGAACAGAGATTATTAGTTTTTAGATATGTGATGCAGTGTAAGTCAAAATTTGTGAACCACAAAGTAATTTTATTTTTGTTTAATATCTATTGTAAACATGTCCTGTACTTTGTATTGCAGTCATACTCTCAAAGTGTATTGTAAAAATTGCTCTAGCACTGTTTATATTGTCTGCACTTAAAATTACAACTCCTCTGTTATTGGAGTTTTCTTTTTCCTTCTTAAAAAATGTTGGTGATGCTTTGACTGTTTGTCTCCAGAAGCAAAAGTAGCTCACACGCATTTATTGTGTTTTCATTGATGTGTTCAGAGGGTCTTCAGTAAACAATTTATTCTTGCAATCTTCTTTCACAACTGCCACCTAAAAAGATTTTTTTTTTAAATGTGTCTCTCTCTATTCGAATCCTCTGATATCATGTTGTTGCATCATTCATAGTTGTTGTTTTTTTTTTGTCATTTACAACACACATGATATCTTACTCACATTATCAGTAGCCTCTAGTTAGGATACTTTTTTTATTTTCTCTGGTCATCTATATGATTATATGTACTAAGTAATCCATTTGTATTTTTAATTCTCTATTTTTTCTTAGCAAATAAAAGTGTTTGATAATCAGAGAGATGGGTGACATTGCTGCCATCTACCCTTAAAATCATTATTATTATTTATTAAGCTGTCTGACAGATGGCTGATATTGCTGCCATCTACCCTTAAAATCATTATTATTATTATTATTTATTAAGCTGTCTGAGAGATGGCTGATATTGCTGCCACCTTCCCATAAAAATCATCATTTATTAAGCTGAGAGATGGCTGATATTGCTGCCACCTTCCCAGAAATATCCTGTTTAAGGAAGGGATACTTTGTTTTTTAAATTAAGTTTTTTTTTCTTGCAAATTGATGTGACCTGTCCACTAGTTTTATTCTAACAAAAGTTATAACTGTAGCATATGCAAAAAACATAGACTTTGATTACCCTAGATTTTTTACATCAACACTTATTTCCATTCTAGGCAGATGAAGAGGTAATTGATTTGCTCTATAAATTCTACTCTCTGATGAATTTTTACCTCACAAACATTGTATTACCACTTTCTTAGACCTGAGGCAACTTTCTTTTCTTTTTTTCTTTTTATAAAGCTTAAACCCTTTTCAAAATTGTGACTGCTTATCTATCAGTAACTAAGCATGATCTCTTCTCCCCCCCCCCCTGCTTTGAAAAAACAAAAAAATAATTTGCACTGGATGATTATCCCCCCTCTCATTTGGATATCTTGAAAAATGGATCTCTCTTGGATAGAAAACAATAGATTGCATTTTTATTTAAAATGTTTGCGTACTGAAACAGTTTTAAAATTTCAGAATGTCTCATGCTTTTTCACTGTAATTAAAAATGTTTGTAACATTTAAAAGAAAACAAAAGAGTCATATAATAATTGATGTCTCCTATATTTCAATTCTTGACATCTTTCTAAATACTTACAGTAGAAATTTAGAACAAATAGCATTTTTGTATATAATAGCCACTCAATCTTACTTTCATTTAGTTCCCAGACTTGACTCTCTGAAAGGCCAGCATAGTGCACCCAATACAATCACCTGGTTTTAGCTCCAAACCGAATGAGTGCATGCGCTTTAAGTCATTTATGAATAACCTGGTGCCATTTTGATAGCTGTTTTTATACTGGTCAATCAGAAGGTCTCACAAAGGGAAGAATAATAGTTATGAATGTCTGCACTTATCCTATGTGTGTGCTACTATTTATAGACAGAAACAGGAAATGTATTAGAGCAGAGCTTGTGTGCTGCGCAAAATGCCTCCCAAGAGGAGCCAAGCACAGTCCATGTAGGACGTTAAATATGATTAAATGGTGTTGATACAAAAGGATACGGGTTAGCTTATCACCAAGCTGTCAAACGTTTGACTTCACATATCAGAGAATATGTCAACATTTAAATTTGTCGCTTCACATGGTCCCAGGTAAACGAAGACTTTTGAGGTGAGCCATTTGCAACTATTAATGAATGTGTCAATGCCATACAAATAATTAAAACTAAATGATCATAAGAAACATTCCAATGAATCATTTGTGTCATAGCATGGACGAAGCGGAGCTGCTGTAACAGAACTTTGGCCATATCATGAAAGAAGCCAAGCTCAACAGCTAATGCTGCTGTAACAGAACTTTGGCCATATCATGAAAGAAGCCAAGCTCAACAGCTAATGCTGCTGTAACAGAACTTTGGCCATATCATGAAAGAAGCCAAGCTCAACAGCTAATGCTGCTGTAACAGAACTTTGGCCATATCATGAAAGAAGCCAAGCTCAACAGCTAATGCTGCTGTAACAGAACTTTGGCCATATCATGAAAGAAGCCAAGCTCAACAGCTAATGCTGCTGTAACAGAACTTTGGCCATATCATGAAAGAAGCCAAGCTCAACAGCTAATGCTGCTGTAACAGAACTTTGGCCATATCATGAAAGAAGCCAAGCTCAACAGCTAATGCTGCTGTAACAGAACTTTTGCTATTATGGACAGTTAATATTACTGTGTTATCTGATAATTTTTAGAATTACAGGTCATCATGTATGTTAAAGACATTCTTTCCATTAGTATGAAAGTTCTCCGATATTTTTGGCATGTTTTTACCTGTGGTGCGCCAAGGAATGCTCAAAAAAGCCTAGGGCCTTGCTTTAAAAAAGTTTGCAGAGCTCTGGACTCGAACAAATCTCAGTCTTGGATTTTAGACTGGTATGTGATTTCAAGAAGTGTTAAAGCTAAAGAAAATAATATCATGAATAAAGTGAATTCTGTCTACTCCAGAGAATATTGCATCAGCAGAAGAGGTGACATGGCAGGGGAGGTGACATAGGGAAGGGATTTTTTTTTCTTCAAAAAGAAAATTAATGAAATTATATGTAAATTAGTTGATAGGACCAGAAAGTTAGTTTGGCATCATGCTTAGTTATTGGTTGAAGGAAATAAAGAAATGTTTGAAAAGGTTTAAGTAAGACCAGATAACAATAACGTAAAATGACGACTTAGAACTTCTTAAGTTTTAATCACAGAATTTTTACTTTTAACTTCTCTCACCCCACCTTTGTTTTCAAAATAAATTTTTGCCTTTTAAATAACCAAACACTCTGCAGTAGCTCCAGTTTTGCATACTTTTCACTCTTTCACTCTACATTGATTGATATGCATTGTTTGAGGTCAATGTTTGTTAGCCACAGTTGACGCATACAGAGTATAGCTTTAGGACATTACAGTTTCTACCAGGTCGTACGTGCCATTATTTTACTCTGGCTGATTATTTGCAATCGCTGAATGTGCTCTTAGAAGTCAGGCATGTTTGTTTGATAAAAACTTTAAAGTGAAGTTATTGTAAATGACCTGGCTGAATCAGTCTTGGTACAGGGACACCAACATGGTAGTGCACTTTTCCGGGGGTTTTTTGGACATTGCTATTTTCTTATATTTTAATTATTTTTTTTTAAATCCCTCTGACCTATATAATATGATAACAAAAATTGTGAAATGGCCAAGATTTTGTAAACTAAACCCTGCCTTCTGATAATCAACTACCCTTTAATCTAACATTGCTAATGCTAGTAGCCTGTTGTAATTTACACATTTCATGTTTTTAAAAAATTTTTAATCTGTCTTAATAACTTCATGTAGAAACATTTATTCAACGAAGCCCAACATTTTCTTATCACAATGGAATCAGTCTGGTACTGCTAATCCTTTGTAAACCACGGGCAGCTCAAACATCTGCATTATTACTTCTTTATAATGGTGCTTTGAATACTTCAATGATTTAAACAAACCGAAACAAATCAAACATAATAGAATAGTATGGATCGTAAAATGTAAAAGTTAATTCAAAAATGTAAGCAGTAGGTTCAAGTATGTATGCTAGTTTCTACCCTCAAATTTTATTCCTTATTATCCATTTCCATTGTAAAAACAACCAGCAGATGTCAGATGTATTTTTTTCCGGCTCAACAGTTGCCCAGTGCAACCAATACAATATTAAGAATTACAATAAACAGTTTTGTCAGAGGGTGGATCTCAGAAACCATTCTAGTTCTAGATTTAATACAGAGATATTTGAGATTATTACCAAGAGGTTGGTTGTTTAGGATTACTATAAAAAATTTGACATCAATTTATGAGCAAATTGTATTTGATATTTTTAGTTTTAAACTTAACACATAATTTGTAATATACTTTTTTTGTGTGAACTGCATTGCTATATTGTTTAAATTTGTGCTCTACGACAATTTCCTTAGCAATAATGAATTACAATATTTATGCTCCGGACAGTGGTAGTAATTAACACTTAATTTGGCGAATAGAGATCAATATTGTCTTATTTACCTGGATTTTTCAAATGTTAAGCTTTTAAATATTAATCTTTAAAATTTTATCTGCGCTTTCTTTTGATTTTGTTCCATTGAATTTGAAGTAAGGCAGTGTTTAATGTTTTAATAAGAGCCTTCCATGGGGGCTTGAATAACTCTTGCTATGCCTCTTGAACACAATCTCCCCATTTTCAGCGTCAAGACAAGGAGGTCGTTGGTATGTTGGAGCCAGACAGTATCTTCTATAAGTTGGGCCAGTCCGGGCTCATCTCATTCTCTGACTACATCTTCCTGCTCACAGTTCTGTCCAGTAAGTAGGTCTGAAACTGATTTCACTGAGAAGTGAGTTTATTCTGTTAAGGTTGGTCGGGCCTGATGTGCTATTTAAAAACTCAAACTACCACGTCCACACACAGACACATCCATACCAATCAAGTATTTTTCTAACATTTTGTCAACAGCACCTCCAAGAAATTTTGAGATTGGATTTCGAATGTTTGATTTCAACGGAGATGGAGAGGTTGACTTTGAAGAATTTAGCAAGGTACTGAACTAAGGTTATCAATCCAAGGCAACATTATTGACTTGACTGTGCATCATGACATCATGATGGTTCTATTTGATGCCTTCAGATAAACTTGACTGTGAATCATGACATCAGGATGGTTCTATTTGATGCCTTCAGATAAACTTGACTTTGAATCATGACATCATGATGGTTCTATTTGATGCCTTCAGATAAACTTGACTGTGAATCATGACATCATGATGGTTCTATTTGATGCCTTCAGATAAAATTGTTTAAATTTAAATCTTGTTGTTCAGGATAAAAAAAAAAAAATCCTTTGAGGAAATTCAATTGGCAAAATTAAAATAATTTGTCTCATAATGTACAAACAAATACCCAATCAACTGACTAGACAAAATTGAGCCAAATTTCAAAATAATGCTCATCCTATTTCCTTCATACCTCTTCTTTATTCAATAATTGTGTACGGTTTATTCACACGGCCATCTTTTGCACTACATCTGCATGTTCCCTAGCCTGATGTATGCCTTTTCGTCACCCAGACATGTATTTCACCTATTTCCTTTGAGATGAGGTCAAAGCTATATATAGCATGTGTAAGTGCTCATTAACTTACATTTATTTCTTTTCTTTTAATGTTTAAAACAAACACAACTCTAGGTCCAAGAAATCATTCGCAACCAGACCTCTGTGGGGATGCGTCATCGCAACCATACGACCACTGGCAGCGTAGATCATGGCATGAGCTCTGCATTGTCCTCCTACTTCTTTGGTGTAGATGGCCAACAAAAATTGACAGTTGATGAATTCCTGGCCTTCCAAAGACAACTCCACAGAGAAATTAACAAGATTGAGGTAACCCTTCTAAAAAAAAAGTCTGGATTTTTTAGTTTAAAATGTAGATTACAATTGGGTAAAAAAAAATTTCCCCTTTTGAAAACTCATTTCTTCCATAAGTAATTTCACCTAATTAAGGTATTTCTTTGCTTCAATTATGTCAAAAGCACTACAGTACTCTTAGGATTGAGAAAATGATTTAGGAAAAAGGCTAAAGGATGATTGTTATGTAGCACACTTTTTGCTGGGACTGCCTGCCTAAGGGGGGGGGGGGTGTTGG
>CAXITT010000114.1:22738-68867 GCA_964033795.1 Lymnaea stagnalis | reverse complement strand
GGGGGGGGGGGGGGGGGGGTTGTTTCCAAGTTGATAAAGTAAGTGGTGTAACCAGGATTGGTTTTACCCAGCCAGGTAAAGCCATATTATAAAGTAAGTGGCTTAACCAGGATTGGTTTTACCCATCCAGGTAAAGCCATATTATAAAGTAAGTGGCTTAACCAGGATTGGTTTTACCCATCCAGGTAAAGCCATAGTATAAAGTAAGTGGCTTAACCAGGATTGGTTTTACCCATCCAGGTAAAGCCATATTATAAAGTAAGTGGCGTAACCAGGATTGGTGTTTCCGAGTAAGGTAAAGCCATAGTGCCATCCTACTCCTTGTCAGACTTCCCCATGGACCTCACCGAGTCTGCCTGCCCTGATGGGAAACATTCCTGTTTGCCACCAGATATGGTGCCATCTACTCAGATGACACCCTGCTCTCTCTCTCTCTCTCTCTCTCTCTCGACACCCTGTTGTGGCATCACACTGCTCTGGTGATAACCTACTATGGCATGGGGGCACTAGGGTTGGGTTTATTGTACCAAGGGGATGGTTGTAGAAAAAAAGTTTGAGAACCACAGCTCTAAATGCTTATTGTAAACGGGCATATTGTCTGAAAAATTTCTTTTCATGCCACCACACACTTTCTTCAGATGTAATGTGAAAGATGATTTATATAGTCATGCTTCCCATGGATCTTCTAGCATGCAATATTGGCTTTGCCGTGAAGTGAAGTGAGCAAGATGTATTAGCAGTAACATCTAGTTCTAATGCACAACACCATTTCATTTTTTTTTTTAAGTGTCTTTAAAATGTATCAATCTTTAAGAGTCAACAAAACATTTCAGTTTAACAGACATGCTGTCAATGATCTGATAATATTTCAGTTTAACAGACATGCTGTCAATGATCTGATGTCTGAGAGAGATTTTGGCAGTGTCCTTTTAACTTACGCAGGGCTTCCGGATAGCAAAAAATCCAGAATGCTCAAAAGAGTTCGCAAAATGTACAAAGAAAATCCCAAGGTGAGCTTGAACTTTACTTTAGTTACTGCACGGATTCCATTCATTTGTCTTTTTTTTTTTAATATTCTTTTAAAATGGATTTAAGTCATTTTAGAAAAAGATCTTTCCTTATTTTCAATATTTCTTATTGATCTTGGTCTATCACTTAGCACTCTTTAGTTCATCAACTTGATCTTGCTCTATCACTTAGCACTCTTTAGTTCATCAACTTGATCTTGCTCTATCACTTAGCACTTGGTATAAATAAATGTTGAGGCACTTTATGTCAGATTATTGTTGCACAAAAAAAATCATTGAAATGAAGTTGAAGAATCAAATACACACTTACTTTTGTATCTGTTCTTGGAAGAACAGAGGCGTGCTGCCACAAAATGTGATTGTATGGCATTGTCGATGCGGCCTTAAAATTAGATTGTATGGCATTGTTGATGCAGCCACAAAATGAGATTGTTGCATTGTTGATGCAGCCATAAAATGAGATTGTATGGCATTGTTGATTCAGCCATAAAAGGAGATTGTATGGCATTGTTGATGCGGCCACAAAATGATATTGTTGCATTGTTGATGCAGCCATAAAATGAGATTGTATGGGTATTGTTGATTCAGCCATAAAAGGAGATTGTATGGCATTGTTGATGCAGCCTCAAAATGAGATTGATTGATGGGTATGATTCATGCTGTGGACTTTGAGGGTGAGCAGTGGGTATGATTCATGCTGTGGACTTTGAGGGTGAGCAGTGGGTATGATTCATGCTGTGGACTTTGAGGGTGAGCAGTGGGTATGATTCATGCTGTGGACTTTGAGGTTGTCCTCACTACCCTCAATCCACTGCTGACGTGGTCTTCCTCTGGTTCCCTATTGTTGACATGCAATGCAGGTTGGTTGCCTGGCATTCCGACCAGTGTGCTTAACCATTTCATTTGCTGTTGGACCATACCCTCTTTTATTGTTATTGCCCAAAGCATTTTTCTTGTTTCCTATTTTACCAGATGCTCGCCTCAATTTTTCATCTCTCATGTGTAGAGAGTTTTAGTCGGAGCAAAGATCTGACACTTTTAAGTAAGGTTGGAATAAAGACAATGTTAATTTGCTAGGTCTTGGCCTATGTCTTTATTCTGCACTGTCTTAATTCCAGGCTATTTCAGTAGTTGACTCCTTTTGCCATCTACACTCTCGTCTTTATCTCTCTCTGTCCATTTTTCCTTCCTGAGTTAAGTATAGATTCTAAATAAAATGGCATTTTTTTGTTTTAATCCCAGGGAATTACTTTTGATGAGTATTTTGGATTCTGGAGGTTTCTCAAAAGCATCAACGATGTCGACACGGCTTTAAGTTTCTACCATCTGGCTGGGGTTTCAATTGATCAAGGTATCTAAACTTTTCTCTCCAGTGCTACATTACTTTCACAAAACATGTATTCTTAATTTCTTTAAAATGTATTTTTAAAATGAGAATATGAATGTTAAGGTTGTAAAGTTAAGAGAAAACAATCGCAAATTTACCTCTATGTACCACTATCCAATCAGATAAAAATAATTTCAAGACATCTTGGGCACTAGACCGTAACATTACTTTGAAATAAGATAACATTAATTGAAAATGATTAAGAGTTATTTTACTGTAGCTCAACGAGGTGGTTTCTGTGTTCTTAATGTCTAATTTGTTAAGAAATAGTTGTTTTCAAATTGTGCTATTTCACTAGACTCTGCACAGTGGAACCATGTGTTCTTGTCTAATTTATTCGGTTAGTGCTCATGGCATAAATTCTCTGAGACAGTTGCACAAAATCTGCGTTATTTCTACTGTAATGAAAATCAGCCATTTTATATAGAAACACTGTTAGCATAGACATCTTCCTTCACATTTCTCTATCCTACTATTGTGTATCACCAAATGTATGAAATATCCAGCAGGTCAGATCGCCAGCTAATTCAAATTATTGGATAACCCTGACTTACAGCATCCTCCAAATATTATCTTATTGTTATGTAACAAATACATCAGCCTGATGTTTAAAGTTATTCTGTAGCATAAAAAAGACTGTTTTTTTTTTTTTAAACTGTACCAGGTTTATGTATTAAGTTCAATGGGGTTTTTTTTTTTTCAATTTTAGAAACTTTCAAACATGTTGCCAAAACTGTGGCCCTTGTTGAGCTCAGTGATCATGTGATTGATGTCGTGTTCACCCTTTTTGATGAAAACAGTAAGTTAAGAATTTGTTTGAATTTTTGGAATGAACACTTTATTTTACTAGTAAAAATTATAGATAATTCCAATTTATGTTATTTCTGAGAAATGATATTCCGAATGCACAATGCTTTACAAGTGATGTAATTATTGTGCTATGCGGAAAAAAAACTCTTAACCTTATGTTATAAGTGCACATTTATGAAAGAATTAGCTTTAAAATATGATCTTGTAACTTTTTTTTTTTTGCACTAATTTCTTTATAAAGAATGCATTTATTTAGATATAATTTCTTTAAAGATGTACAACCCATAGGTGGTATCCCAGTTCGTTTGTAGTATCCCAGTTCATTTGCAGACATTTTCAAATCAAAATAACCAATAAATATCATTATAAAACATCATGAAAAATGATTGTAGTATTTTGTGTTATATTACAATAGATGATGGTGAACTGAGCAACAGAGAGTTTGTTTCTGTCATGAAACGTAGAGTAATGCGAGGTCTTGACCAGCCCAAAGATACAGGATTCGTTAAACTCATTAATGCTGTGATCAAGTGTGCTACTTCCACTCATATCTACAATGATTGAATGTCAGTGGCATAAACAGTTCTGTGGATTGAAATTAGTATGCATTTTATATAGATTGAATGCCTTTATTCAAACCTGATTTTTCAAAATAAACTTTTAACCTCTTTTTAAAAAATTAAAATATTATACCGGTACAATAATCTTGATTTAGATATACTGGTAGCACTAAATGAGCATTGCTCCTGAAAAAGGGTGTATGATATCAAGCACCCGGTGTTTTCAACAGTATATTTATTCACTCGATTAAATGTATACATGTATTTTTATTTATATGTAGAAAAATAAATCTATTTCTATTGTAAAGGACATTGGCTTATTGAGCACACAATATAATGTAGATGCTCCATGGATTCTAGATCTCTATAATTTCATTTTACCAGCCCTGCAGCAAATTATTTTTCTTCTCAAATGTAAATAAGTTTGATACTAGTTGAGTTGAGAGATAGCTGAATAAAATTGACAACCTGATCCTAAATAATTATTTTTAGTTTTTTTTTTTGAGTATGCTTTATCATCTTCAATGATTGGAGTCTTCATTTTTCTAGAGCAGAAATTTCAACTACTGATTTGAGTTTTGGTGACCTGATATTGTTCCCACACCAGCTCCTTCCCCTGTGATTTTTAAAGATGGCCGCCATAAATGGTGGCATTGATTCAACTAGCGTTGGCCCAATTTTATGGTCACGAAAAGAGAGTAATAAGTATTAATAAGACCTTTTCCTTTTAACACATATGTATACACACAACTTGATGAACTGGATGATAGTTTTAAAAATATGTTTATTTTATTATTTACAAGAGGATTTTAAAAAAACAAAAACAAATTAAAAGCATAAAATTTAACATCTTGAGATTTCATAGTATGAACATATGAAAAGAAACCATGTCAAAATCATTTAAAAGAAAACTTTCCTCAACACTTACAGAGATTTGGCTGACACGCTAACTTGATAAAGACAAAATATGCAAATGATATGCTCTTGTGGTTTAGCATTTTAAACAAATTGACTGAAGAAAATCATCCAAAAACTACATGGAATTCATGAGAAGATAAATCAACGCCATGGCTCATAGATTTAGGTGAGGATCAAAACACTTTAACAAATCCTGTTTTACTTGCGGGACAAAGTGAATTTAAAATGAGAAACGTGAAGAAGTTTTGTTGGAACGGCTTCAGAAAGCAGTGTAGTTATTCCCCATCATTCCTCCGCCGCTACCCATTCCATCTCCATAGCCCCCACCCATGTCGTAGTTGTTCATTCCTCCTAGGTAGATAAAAAATATATAGACCACCATTAAGTTAAGATCTGCAGATCTGTTATGAAAATATTTGTACGTACAAAATAGGCAATAGATCAACATTTTATATATTTGTGTGACTCGTTGCTAAA
The DNA here is from genome assembly GCA_964033795.1 of Lymnaea stagnalis. Lineage (NCBI taxonomy): Eukaryota > Metazoa > Mollusca > Gastropoda > Lymnaeidae > Lymnaea > Lymnaea stagnalis. Next base: position 63,687 of record CAXITT010000114.1, on the reverse strand, counting down.
ACTAGACTCATTAAACTTGACCGATACATTCAGTTAATAAATTGATATTTATACCACTACCTCCACTTCCAAAGCCTCCGCCACTGGCAAATCCACTTCCTTGGTTGCCAAAGCCTCCATGATTTCCACCATAATTGGATTGTCCCATGCCACTCCCATAGCCTCCACCGTACCCCGAGCCCTGACCAAATCCAGGACCATCTATGTCATCATTGTAGCCATTTCCACCACCTAGATTTCCTCCACCAAATCCCATACTGTTTCCATAGCCACCACCACCTCCTCCTCCAAGAGAATTGCGAAGGTTGGGCTCAGAAAACAAAAACAGTTCAACGTAACGATGCTCTGAAAAAACATCACAAATTCACACTCAATAGAACTGAAATTTGAGATAGCGTACATTACAAATTCACACTCAATAGAATTGAAATACGGTGCATTAATTAAAAATGATTTACGCCATTGACAATTTTTTTTTTAAGAGTTTGAAATTCATTCAGGTGCTCTGCATAAGACTTACGCATGTTACACTTGTGCTTCTTCATAGCCTCCACTGCCTCCTGGTGTGTGGCAAAATCAACATTAGCTTCTCCCGTAGGCCTCCCATTATCCCCATATTCAAACTCACAACGCACGGGCTGAATTGGTGAAAAAAACTGAAGAAAAGAAACAAGGGTTGTTTTTTTTTAAATTCAATTAATTTACCATTATCAGACAGCTTACTCTCACACTCCAAAAATCGTACATCATCATCATCTCAAAATCGAATGAACAGTATCTTGATAGTAAATAAATTAAAATACAGTTTATATAATGTATACTGTATACAATAACTATTCACATCACATGTTGAGTGGGAATGAGTTAAGCTAACATCAAAAAAGGTAACTTCCAATAGGCGATGACTGACATTTATATTGCAATCAGCTGTAACTTTGTTTTGCAGATGTGTATCAGCTATAGATATCAATTAATATTTGGGTGACTGTCTCATAATGTCTGTCACTGGTAAAAATAAAATTACTGGTGAAATTTAATGTGGTTCAAATTCAGTTCAGCATAAAATAAAATTTATTGAAAAAAGAATTAATTAAATGAGTATGTCATTAACAAAACCTACACAGTAACTTGAGATTTATTTTTTTAGGAAAAAGATTGTTTAAAAAAAAAAAAGAAATATCTAAATAGAGTGAAAAAAAAAAAAACCCAAAAATAAAAAAAATTATTTAAAAAAAAATTAAATAAATGAGTATATCATTAAAAAAAACTACACAGTAACTTGAGATTTTTTTTTTTAGGAAAAAAATTGTTTAAAAAAAAAAAAAGAAATATCTAAATAGAGTGAAAAAAAAAAAGTCCCGAAAATGCCTGATGTATTTTTGTTTATAATTATAGGCTTAAAATGTATATAAATGTGTATAATGTACATAAAAATCATCGTCAGTGACCAGATGTAATTTCCCAATCAATCATAAAAAGAAGCCATATTCATAAATAAGTGACCAGATATATTTCCCACTCAATCATAAAGTGAAGTCATCAGATGTAATTTCCCAATCAATCATAAAGTGAAGCCATGCTAATAAATCAGTGACTCAAAACTCACATCAAAAACATCTTGTTCCATAGCTTGAAAAGGCAAACCCCTCATGTGTACCGAATGACCAGTTTTGCTGATGTAACATGCTCCTGGTTGGTTGCCACGACGATCTGGGATGTCCATACTCATTCCTCTCATGCCCCCACGAACTGGGGCCGCCATCCCTCTTCGGTTACGCATACTATATCCCATGTTTGGTCCATAGGCAAAGTCGTCAAAGTCATCATCATAGAATCCTTTGAATATTATTCATATATTGAGAATATCCATTAAGTAACTGTAAAACCTGGTAGGTCAACTTTTTATTTTACAAAGAAACTGACATTTCTTTGTGAAAGTGGTCACTGCTTGCTTTTTATTAAATTCCATATAAATTCTGAACAAATACATTGATAATACATTTCCAGTCTATAATAAATATTGATGATTTCATTTAGAATCTATCGGGTATTTACCACAATTAATCTGTTTAGCAATTGTTAGCTCTGTTGGTCATAGACAGCAATATATTAAAACATTGTCAACAAAGAGACATAATTCATCCCAATCACATTACCATGAAAATACAAGTAACATAGCTTACCTTTTAAATTCCGACCACGGGCTCTGCCTAATTGCATCCCCATCATTCCCATGTTCATTCCAAACCTGTCTCCCCTGTCATAAGGTCCTGGCCGCATGGGCAATAGGGGGCGAATCCCCCGCATAATGCCTCCAGCAGCTTGGGCCTCGGACATGCTGCTTTTGAATATCTCAATATACCTAAATAAAGTTACGAAAATGAATGTATAACAATAATTATTAATTAGTTTATAATAGAGCATTTTTTTTTATGGTTTACTTTTGTTCTCATTCTCAAACTATCCGTACCAGTGTCCTAATGAATCCTTAACATAGGATTTCATTTAATTAAACCATACATAGATGCTATTATTAAAGTGAAAAAAAATAGGTTCTTTTCTTTTTTTTTTAATACCATTTTTTTAAATATGTTTCATCCAAAATAGAGCCACAAGGAAAAAAAAGACATAACATGTAAGGACAATTTGAACATGATCTATTTAATATATATTTTTTATAAATGAAAACTACCTCTACAGCAGTGGTTCTCAACCTTTCTCATGCGCGACCCTTTAATACATTTCCTCATGTTGTGGCGACCCCCAACGAAAATAATACTTTATAACTGTGGAGTATATGGGTTTTCGGATGGTCTTAGTCGACCCCTGTGAAAGGGTCGCGACCCACAGGTTGAGAACCGCTGCTCTACAGGTACTTAGATACTTAAATATTCAGCTTAATGTATGTTTATTATGCTTCGATCATAACAATACAGTGTAAATAAAACTAAGATGTAATTCAAAAATTAAACCTAATCTAACACATGCCAACACAAAGAGGGTTATGAGCATTTCACAAAAACAAGAGAAAGATTGAGAAAACTACATTATGTTTGAAGTAAGACGTTAAAGGGAATTGACAAGCTAGAGATTGATACGAGAGTCCCCTCTTTAAGAGACCATAAGTGTAGTTATACACAAAATAACCAACCAATATTTCAATGTTTGAAGATGCCTGTAAAAACCCCACCTGTGACCTATCCTTTCTTTGTGTTTTTCCAAAGCCCTCTCTGCTATTGATGGCGTTGCAAATTGTACAAATGCCTCCCCTGTGCTTCTCCCCTGACGATCTTCAGGGAGCATAATTCCATTTGGAACTATCTCCAACCCTATAACCCCCACCCAACCATTGGGCAAAGAGAGAAGGAAGCAATGAAAAATGTAAAGATTGTCATCAAATTATTTTGTACAGAACATTAATAATGTTCAAATACCTTTTTTTTTCTTTTTTTTTTTAATGGCTTGTCTTCACTTTAACAAAGCAAGCATACAACAATATCAGACTAGTACTATTATTATTTCTAATAATAACTATTTTAATTTTATTTTTAATTGTTTCTTCTGTCAAAATATTCAAAAACTACACAATAAAATTATGCTTTAAAAATCATGACTCAGAAATAACCTACTTAATTTTTAAAACATTTAAAATGTAAAATCTCTTTCTTAACATTATGGTAAACAAGTCTCTTGGATAATGGTTTTAATTTGTTGTTCATGCCAGGTGTTTATCACAATTACCAGTAAAAAACTGAGCAATCTCCTCCTTTGAACAACCAAATGGCAAGCCCCTGAGCTTAACAACAGCATCAGCCATGCCTTGGTTCTGTGAAACTCCAGCTCCTGCTCTTTTTACCATCCAATCCATTTCAGATTTGTCCACTCTAAAAACTGAACCAAATAAATGTACTTAGAGATCATGTAAGAGCTCCAACTTTTTTAGATGACAGAACAGTGCATTAAGATTTTTTTTTTTTAATACTAAACCATATTAATTTTTTTAATTTTCCAAATATATTGGTTTAAAATCTTCATTCAAATTAAAATGTTCATCTTTTTAAAAATATAAATATATATTCTCTATTAATCAAAATGCAAACTTGAAACAATTACCTTCAATATATCGATTTCCAATATGTTCATTGTTCTGTGCTAGGGCATTGGAAACATCATCCTCAGATTCGAGTTCAACAAAAGCTTCGCCACTAGGCCTTCCTTCTCTTGAGTATGTGAAATGAATACCATTTTCGCCACCACTTATTTGACATTCTGAAAGATTGTATTTAAAAAGCAAATAAAGGCAAATCATAAAACAACAGTTTGACTTTCCTTGAATTTGCATCAAGGCTGTGCAGTAAGTTTTAAATAGCTAAAATGTCCCTGTATTTAAACAATGGACAGTATGAATGCTTATCTGCGGTATCATTGATGAGTGACATGTATCAAAATATTTCATTTTTCATTTAAATAATTTAATGGTAACATGCAGATCAATTCTACTTTAACAAAGAGTAATGCAGCAGTTAACTATTTCAAAACAGGAAAAAACAATGTCTTTGGTTTTAGTTTTAACAAGAAAACACTATTCCCTAAAAGGAATTTTCTGCAAGGAAAAATGTGATTAACTAAATTTTACCCCGTCCCAATCACATTGCAATTTCATGAAAATGTATGTCCCTGTGTTTGTCAGAGAATGAACAGGATTCAAACTTTTTCATTAATAGTCCACTCATAATTTAAAATTTGAAAAATCAGTATGAATAAAAATAGCCATAAGTAGTCAGCACATTTAAATTTCCTTATGTAACAAAATAGGGGAGAAAAAGAAATAGTAATAAGTATTACCTGATAAGAAACGCAAAATCTCATCCTTTTTTGTTGACCACGGCAGGCCTCTTAGTCTCACAACAAATCCTTGATGACCTTTTGACATGGCTTTTATGCTAAAATAAAAGAATCATAATTTTATTAACATCTTCAAATAAGGAATGGAACCTATTTTTACAATGTTAATGTTTTGCATTTTCACTTATGTCACAGAAGTAGGGAAAGTCTAGTCTTGGTTATGACAATGCATTTTCATAATTTTTCTTCAGTAGGGAATTTACACTTTAGTGGGTTTTTGTTCTCTAGTATTTACGATTGTTTAATAAGACTTATTTGATCATTCTTGGTCATGTCAGTGGTCATGGAACAACTAGAGCAGGGGTGGCCAACCCAAAAGGCTTCGCATTTGCTAGATAATATAAATAATTATAATCAATTTTTTTTTAAAATTTAAATCATGATTTTTGTTGGTTCCTATTTAAATCAATCACTTAAATCAGTTGATTTAAATAATCTTAACCTGGCTTAACCTACTCTTTACTCTGCATTCAAAAAGAGCTTCGTAGGGAGACATCTTGATACCAACATGATAGACTTTGTTTTTAATTAACTGAACAAACTGTAGGCAAACACTCCAATGGCAACTGTTCTTGTCTAGCATCAATGTAGTGAGCATGTTTTCAACATCTTGATTCACAATAATACGCTTTACTAGTGTTTAAGGCTAGAAACAATAGGACTGGGAAATTCCTGATGGAAAAACAAATCTCAGATCAGCTGAAACACAACAGTCTACTGGACCTGGGCGAGGATTTGTTAAGTACGTGCGTAACACCAATTGTCAAAATAGAAAGAAAAAAAACAACAAGATATTTCTAATTCAAACTGTTGCAATAAATAAAAAACTAAAAATATTCTGATAGACATTTTGATGTTGAAATATTTTTGCTCCTGTTGTTTTTTGTTTATAAAAACTCCATTCCCTTTCATTTATTATATATACCTTTTAAATTAGCATTATTTTACATTAGTTGCCTAAGTTCAGTCAATGAAATACAGGGAGGACTGCGTTAGGGTTAAAGAGCTAACTTCACTAAGAAATATCCACAGTGTAGAGAATCCTAAGCAGAAAGTGGCACAAAGAAACAGACATTGTCATTAGCCATATATTTTGTATTCTATCTATCGATAGAATGTCTAAACTACTAGAAGTAGAAATGGTTCGTAAAGTGAAATAATATAATATAGGCCTATTTCACACTTCCACTAGAATCCTCAGGCATTTTATGACTACCGGTATAGATAATAGAATGCCTGGATTACACATTCTGCCTGTAGAATATTAATATGTGACATATGAAATGACAGGTACATTCATGGGCGCCCGCAGAAAACTTTCTAGGGGGGGGGGGAGGCAAAAAAAATTGATTAACTTTCTAGGGGGGGGGGGGGGGAAAAAAATTTTTTGCAGCTGAGTCTGTAGATAAGTTTGAATATAAGGGGACATTGTTACCAAGTCAATTGTAAAATTTTTAGTAATGTTTTAATGTAGTTTTAATTTACTTTAGCGTATTTGTATTGAGAACGAACGGATAGGACATCAGCTTAGTTACTTTCTCTTTATTTTCTCTTTACTTTAATAATTTTTGTGTCTATTTTTGTCTAAAAAAAATTTATCCAATCAATCCAGGGGGGGCAAGTGCCCCCCTTACCCCCCCCCCTGCGGGTGCCCATGAGTGCATTGGTTTCATACTCATTGGAAACAGTTTATTGTTATTTAATCACCACTGCCACTTGAAATTTTGTTACAACTTATATTTAAATTATAATTATTAATATACTAACTACTACAGTAAAATTTCAATAAAAGTGCATTTATTCAGTTTTTAGTGTTTGTTTGCAAATTGTGTAACCAAGCTTAGTTTGTCTACTCTCAAATGTCAAATGACCAAGACCATGACCCAATGGAGGAAAGCAAGCTGGAATAAAGGTTGGGCAAACCTTGCTCAACTTGCTGCCCTTGCAGAGCACAACGGCGACAACAAAGACTTGAAAGACTGACAAAGTAAGAGCAAATAATCACTATCAATAGACTATGACTATGACTATACTATAGAATAGACGAGACCACTGACCAGTATTGAATTGCCACTATTGCTGCATAATTACTGTATTGCCACTACTGACTATTAATATTCCCAATATTAATAATATTATTAATTATTTATTGGCATTGAATTGATAGCCCTGCTGATTGGCAATGGTTGCTTTTTCAAATTTTTTTCACTGAACAGTGAGTACAGTAACTACATTAATAACAGTAAACAGTTAATTCGGTGATTACCATTTACCACTTACAAGCTCTACAACTTGTCAGTACAGTTTAGAGCTATTATATCCTTAACTATTTTATTACGGTTGCTTCAATTTAAAAATTAACTAACCTTCCGTCAGTAAGTTAATTAAGCCACTGTTGTCCACAATGTTTACTTTATCGCTTTCCCGTACAGTCACGTTTCAAAATGGCGTGCGCCTAAAAATTGATATGGACGAATCTAAAAGTAAAAGCATTAAAAATTTAAAAGCGATACCAGGTCTAGGCTGGAGTTTTTACTGGAAGCACATCTTTTGTGATCATATTCTTTTATTTATATCATTCTTATTTGTTTGAAAAAAACTTTTAATATAACTTTTTTAAAGTGACGTAGTTATGCTACCTAATTAAAAACTTTAAATTTATGAGTATGATATATTATATGAAAATGGCTGCGGCTATTCGGACCCCGGTCCGAGAAGTGAGAGTATTGGATTATTAAAAAATATTTAAAAATTATTGTAGGGTTTGTAAGACAAAATTAGTTATCAAATGAAAGATGATTGAATGGACTATATTTTTGTAAACTTACTTCTTCAGTTTAACTAAAATAAATTAAAACAAATGACATCAGAATGCAGTATGTAAATTCAATATTCGCTGATAAATTATGTTAATAATTTATAAGATTAAATGTGATTTTTAATAACGAATGAGACTTAAATATTTCACTTAATATTATAGGTAGGCTACCCGGTACTTTTTACTCCAATTTTATTCGCATGTCGCGGCATGTGCCATATGTATTCACATAGAGGAGTTGGGGTAAAAAGGGGGGGGGGGGAATAACCAGTCAATAGTGTCACTAGATTAGGTGCATGGTGCAGACAGCACCGGGAGAAAAGCTCTGTGGTCGCATGTCGCGGCATGTGCCATATGTATTCACATAGAGGAGTTGGGGTAAAAAGGGGGGGGGGGGCAATAACCAGTCAATAGTGTCACTAGATTAGGTGCATGGTGCAGACAGCACCGGGAGAAAAGCTCTGTGGTGCAGCTAGAGTTAGTACCGCCTGGAGGGTAAAGAGTTTTGCCGAGCCCCATCCATGGAACAAATCTGCCTTTTGCCGAAAGTGCTGCCCCTCCGAACAAAGAAAAATGTACCACCCCTCCAAATATATATATATTTTTTTAAAATACGGACCGGCTCCTCTGCACCCCCCCCTTTTCATTGGAAACCTCCGGGGGTGGGGGGTGCCACCAAATAGAAAACCAAACATTTGACAGAGCCCACTCCAGTTGGTTTCTCAACAGACCTACCACCAGTTCAGTGTGCAACCAGAGAAGTGCGCTGCGACCAGAGCAGGTTACTGCAACCGAAGCAGGTTGTCTCCATTTCCAGCGCAGGCAGATTTGGGGGACGTTCAGTGGGAGGTCTGGATGGCTAACACCATGAGTTAAAGCACCGGACTACACCAACCCTAGTGGCTCCACCACTGGCTATGCATTAATATTTAAATTTAACGTATGCCGATCTCGTTAAGTCAGTTAGGTTTTCTTCAACTTGTTTCGTTCTTCTCGGCATTTTTTTTTTTCTGTCCATTTTTTTGTTTTTTTTTTGTTTTTGTTTTTGTTTTTTTTTTTTTTTTTTTTTTTTTTTTTTTTTTTTTTTTGTTTTTTTTTTTTTGTTCCTTTTTTTTTTTTTTTTTTTTTTTTTTTTTTTTTTTTTTTTTTTTTTTTTTTTGTTTGTTTACTTGCGTCGAGTTACTCAGGCTACTACCCCTATTTGTCAGTTTGGACATATTTTTAGTCACTTAAAATACAGGTACCGGTAGTTGATAAACTCAAAGACTGTGTTTCAGAAAATTTGATATCTCCGTTTCATCAGCTAATAATAAATAAAACACTCACTGATTTACTATCTACATTTTAAGTATAGGGTTGCATATCAGTGTTATTTGGGGAACATAAATGAATGAAAACCAACAAAAGGATTTACAACCAAATTTGACATGGCCACACCTCCTGACCGGAAGATGGTGCGTAGAAAGTTAGGCCAAAATCAAAAAAAGCTTTTATTTTAAAATAATCATGTGGAGCGTAAACGCTAAAATAGTAGAGAGAGAAAACGTGTTAAAATGTGTACATAAAATGGGAGGGGGGATGTTTTGGAATAAAGTAGTACACTTTGATTAATGTTTAAATTACCAACATTATACAGTTAGGCTTACCCTATAATTGTAGGGCTGAACCTAGGACCTATCTATGGTGGAAAACGGGATCAATCGAGTACTGAAGGGACACTTTTTAAATGTTAATTGTTAATAACACATTATTAAAATGTCGGGGTGGGGTGCAATTTTGGTAACGCATTGAATATACTTTCCATTATTACCCGGGTAACACTGTGCTGTATTTTCTAGTATATTTGAGGAAAGGGGCCACTAAACAGTAATAAGGTAACAGTAACACGGGCTCAGAATCTAGATTTGATACCCGTGTGTAAACACCTGGCTATACTTTAACACATACACTGCCAAGCGAATGGAGTTGATATTTTTACTTTTGAATCCACCGATATTTCAGTATGGCCTATGATTATGATGAAGGAAAGGACTCCAAGCTTGACCAAGATTCACGTAGAACCATCTATTGTCTAAGCCTACTGGTATTTGGGGGCGTCCATTAATTACGCCAAGTGTGTGTGTGGGGGGGGGGGGGGGGGGGTAAATGTTTGACAGTGGTTGACAAGGGGGGGAAGGGGGGTTGTAAATGTTTGACAGTTGTTGACAAGGGGGAGAAGGGGGGCGTAGATTAGTTGACGTCAACAATCATGTTTTTTTTTTTCTATTATTAGAATTGACTGGTTCTTACCTTATTTTAAACAATTTAATGAGTGTAAATAGTCAAATATGTTTAGGTTTTTAACAGTATGAGAGTTATTTAATGTGTGTCTGTCTGTGCACTGCAGATGGCTGGTCGGAATGTTAGCACACTTTGTTAGTGCAAGAGAAGTCAAAAGTTGGCATCTCTTCACCTGTCATTTTTCTCTTAATCCGCTCCCTAAAATGATTAACACATCATTGTACACGGTATTCAATTAAAAAAACAACAACAACCCAACTCATCGGTGTTCAATAACAACTCGACCAACTCAAAAACAGAGAGAGCTTATGGCAATTAATGCTCACACAGACAATACTTCTATTTTAAGTGCTGAATGTTTAGATATGGATGATGTTGACTTGTCTGGTATACCAGTTTCGCAAGATGAAAATGATAAATCAGCTACTATGGACTATGCCCACCAGGGGCGTCATTTAATTTTTTTCATGGGAAGGGAGGGGGAGGGGCAAAACGAAAACTTGGTCGGCTTATTAAGTTGTTTATTACTGGAGGCGCCACAGTATATTATAATTTAATAACACCAACAAAATCAGTGCGGGGGGGGGGGGAAGATGCCCCCCTACCCTACCCAAATGATTTCCCTGATGCCCATTGCTACGATACAGCAAAACCTGGCTACCCCATGGGAAGAAACTGTACTATAATTGTCAGCTATATTGACAATAATCATATTTATACTTCCACAAACAATAATATTTAACATTTTAATTGATTTTGCATTAAACAATTTAAGTGTACAAANAAAATGTTGACATAATTAAATGGGGGGGGGGGGTCATCGAAAGTTTGACAGTTGTTGACAAGTGGGTGGGAGGGGGGGGGGGTCAAAAGTTGCGTAAAACATGTTGACGTAATTAACGGACGACCACTTTATCTTTATACACCGGTAGCTTGATACACAGGTAGCTTTATACACCGGTAGCTTTATACACCGGTAGCTTATATCAGGAAATATGATTATGAAATTGGATCCCAAAGTAATCGATCTTATGAGTTTAGAACCCACAAGTCTTTGAATCTGGACAATCAAGTTTATAACACTTAGTCCGGCCTAGAACAGACACATCCATCCATGCAGTAGCCAATATTGGATCTTATACTTATATAGCTCATCTAAATCTAAGGGAAAAAAATAAAAGTAGGGGACCCGGCCGGTGTATTTGTAAAAGTTGATAACCTACAATATTGCATTCTGGTTAATAAAGATTATCCAAATTTGGTCAAGATCCATCAATCCATGTAGAAACAGATCCGGCTGGCCGGATCTGGCCAGCAGACAACCTGAGTTACTCTGAGTCTGAGCACTCCTGGACTAGTGTACTGAGGATTTTGACGCCCGCTGACGTACGGTATCCAAGACCGTTCGAAAGGGGCAGCCGCCATGTTTTATTTTTTTATTATCATCAATATTTTAATGACATTTTTGTAAGGCACCCCAATCCAGAGGTGGGAAACCCTATAGCCCCACCCCCAACTTGCAAAGGGACTACTCAAAAAGTGTGTCCGATTTGGTTTAGCCCTAAACAAAAACAAAATGTAAAAAGAAAAGCATACATAATAACTATAACTATAGGCCTACAGTACTATTATGGTTTTAAAACTAATTTAACTTGATTAAAAAAGGGTGAGATTTCCATGTGTTAATATTTTGAATCCGACTGACATTTTCTGAGGTTACTACCGGACCGAATTAACAATAAAATCGGACTCAAACAAAAGGCTAATTGATTATAAAGATATGCCTACATTATCTAAGATTAATCATAGCAGTGAAGCTCTAAGTACATCTAGGAACTAGTAGTTGAAAGTAGGGGGGGGGGGGGTAGAAATATTCTAGAATCAGAGATTAATAATAGAACGGCAGAGATGAGGTACCGGTATACGTTGAGAGCCAGATGAGCTATAATTAGTATAATTATTCTTTGAGTGGAACAATTGAACTAAGCATCATTGGTGTTAGTTATGTTAACCTAGGTCATTTGTATTACCAGACGTCCGTATTTAGTACGGACTGTTTTTATGTTCTACCCCCATGTCCGTACTTTCCTCTCGTCGTCTGGCTTGTCCATACTTTTGGCAGCGACGACTTGCTTGTCTTATTCTTATCTTATTTATCCGAAAAGGCAAGTTAACAGTTTCAGCTTCACCTCACAGACCAAAAATAGCATACTTATATCTCCAATGCTGTATCACGCAATGTTGTGTAGGAATTATCGTCATAATGTTGCCCTTTCTTTTCACAAATGAACTAGCCAGATATCGCTCAATAGTAGTAGTTCTCAGAAGCAGCAGAATTACGGTAATATTTCTTCAATGTGCTAGTTAGTACTTAGTAATTAGTAGTTAGGTGGTTCATATAATTTTTCGATTCCCGGCGCTTATGCCAAAAGTAGGTATTCACCTTTTTTTGTCGCCCCCTCTGACACTACTTTTCAGGTAAGTTATGGGTTTTGATGTTTTACTTCGCAATACTATTAATTACTAAGATCCAAGATCCTATCTAAAGCAAATGTTGGCGCCAGCTGTGACTGTTGCCGAGGGCAACACGGCAGCCAGAGCGAGACATATGGGACCACTGGGCTGGCCAATATGTGGGCGGTAGTATAAACCCGTATTTTGAACATCCCGTGACGTCATAATTGATTTCTTTGGTGTTTTTATCAATATGGGGATGGGGGCTAAAAGCGAGTTGGGGGGGGGGGGGGAAATGTCCAAAAAGAAACCCCCCCCCCAAAATGGTTCCGGTTGCCGTGAGCCTGTGTCCGTACTTCGCATCCAGAAAATCTGGCAAGCTTAGTTAATGAAATGTCTAATTTCACATTAAATTTTAATTAGAATATAAATGGGGCGATGGATATAGTACGTCCGCAAAAAAGTATAATTTTCAGACTTCCCCTCCAACATACCGGTACATACAATTACAATCATTTGTCGACCTCTCACCCAAAACAATGACGTCACAGTTAAAATGGATTTCCAAAGCTGTTTGGCAGGCCCGGTGGTTCCCAAAAATATAGCCACTATAGAGGGCCTTAGGCAGGGCCATGCAAAAGGGTGAACATCTAAATTTGACAAGGCACCGAAGTCCACCACTCACTGGCGTCATAAAATTAGGGTACCGGTACCTAAATGTTAGGCACATACAAAAAGACCATCTCATAAATGATGCAGCAGATGGGTTTTTCCAGGAGTAGATATAAATATGCTATTTGAATGAATATTCCGATAATTATTTTTTATGTCAATAGATGTAGGTACTTGTTAAGGAACAACCCCCCCACATTTTCCCCAGTGCGTTAATTATGCCGACGGCCTTTATTTTTTTCTTCTACTGCATGGCGTTAAATCAAATGTATAAAAAATATATCAAAACAACATTTTTAAATGTTATGATTTTTTTTATTTACAATGACTTCATGGGACAATATAAATTTTGTTTACAATATCAAAGATGAGCTGATGGTATAAAATGACAATGAATTGAATTAAAATCAATCGTACAATCAAAGTGCTACCACAAACAAGGCTTTAGAACACTAGGTACCACATACACATACTATTTGTCCAAACTCTCAAACTGTCTTAAGATTTTAAAAAAAAACAGTTAAACATACACGGGAATTAAAAAGACAGTTAAAATGCCAGGAAAAAACATCTGTCAAAATGGATTGATTACTCCTGAAATGATACACTACCAAAATGAATATTATCTTTTTTTACAAAGCAAAATATTCTACAATGAAATCGTTTGACTATGTAAATAAAAATGAATTGCAAATAGCTTTGAGATATTGAAGACCAGGTATTAAAAATTATTAATGAAATGAGACCTATTCAAACTTACCCTATGAAAAAAAAAAGTTCTGTGTAAATTTGAATATTCTGTTAATTCTTAAACATTTTAATTTGCATGTGATCTCTCAGATTCACCAGATCACAGAGCAAAATATACATCAGATGTGAAACCAATCACATGAAATAGTAATGAGATTTTTGTTGAAACCTCTCCTGTCACCTCACATTATACTTCATCAAAGAAAAGTGAGTTTGCTGCTAATGATTATTTAATATACGTTCAAATGAAGCGCTGCTGAAAAAAGGGTTAAAAATGTAACATACAACAAAATCCTTCATGTCTTCACAACACTTCACTCAAAAAGCAGTGTAGTTATTGCCCATCATCCTGCCACCTCCTCCACCACCACCCATTCCATCTCCATAGCCTCCACCCATATCATAGTTGTTCATGGATCCTGCAAAAAAAACAAAAAAAAAACAACAGTTATCACCTGGACAAGTAGGCAATCATAAATACAACACCAGCAAGCAATTTTCATTATTCAACGTTGAAATCATTAAAAAAAATTTTTTTTTTTTTTTTTTTTAACTGTTTTGTAAGGTACAATAAATACTACTACCTCCACTGCCAAATCCTCCGCCGCCACCACCACCACCGAAGCCACTTCCACTGCCAAATCCAGATCCTTGATTTCCAAATCCACCTTGTCCTCCTCCAAATGATGATTGAGACTGACCACCACCATAACCACCTCCAAAGCCAGATCCTGAATTGCCTCCTTGGCCAAACCCAACACCGCCAATGTCATCGTTATAGCCATTGCCAACCCCCATGTTGCCGGCACCAAATCCCCCACCCAGACCATTGCCGTAGCCGCCTCCTCCGCCACCACCAATGTTGCTCCGCATGTTTGGTTCAGAATTAAGGAACAACTCAATGTAACGATGTTCTGAAAGTATCAAACATTTAGCAAGGCTCAGTAAAATTATAACCATTAAACATTATAATAATATTAAGTGGAAAACAGGTTACTAATAGGTACTCCAAACCGCTGAGAAGCAGCGTTTTTTTTTTTTTTTTTTTACATTTTAGACAACTTCCATCAACATATTTTCTTACAATTGTACCATGCATACTAATAAAAATGATACCATTTAAAAGATTGATTCAAGCACTTTAAGAATATGATGTTTATTTTTGTATTGGTGTTAGTAAATTTTTTTGTGGTTTGAAAAACATCATCGCATCGAGTTTTTGCGGTATTTTAAAAGATCGTTTTTACCCCCCTCGGTGGCAATCGCGTTTAGCTTTGCCTCTATTTATAGAATGACCTCGGAATTGTGTCTAATGCATGCAGCAGTGAATAACCTTTAAGCTAGTATTTATAAAGTTGTATTTAATATACTAGAAATGTAAAAAAATGATATTTCTATAGGATTTAAGACCAATTCAGCTATTTAAATTTTATGGGCAGATTGCTGGTCCATTTCTACATAAAAATACGAAAACAATGGTAAAATATGAAGTATCGCGAGACCGCAGCAATTTTCCAAACAGAACCTCTAAATTTTCCTTGTACCGATCTATCGCGGCATGGACTGAAGCTAAAAAAAAATGGCCGACTCACTCGACAGTCGATACAGAAAATTGCGCTTTATCGGATCTTCTACGCTTAGCAGGTATGTAAAACCTAAATAATATGGTGAATTATTGGTTTAAAAATTCCGTTCATATGCTTTTTTCATGTATGTTTGAAATATTATTATTTTACTGACTTTTGTGTTTACCCCCACTTCGCGAATTTTACGGCCATTTCAGCATCATGAAGTAAATTGACCCCACCCATCTTTAAATTTGAATCTATTTTTTTCCTCATTTTATCAAACAAAATAATACTTTAAGTTGTAGATGATACTTCAAATTATTATTATTTTTGAATATTTTTTATAAAAAATTGTGTTACTACGTGCAATTTAAGTTTAAGAAAGGGTCACGTGACATTTTTTTATTGCGTTGGTAATGAAAACAATTTCAAACTGAAAAGTTGAGTGGTGGTGCTCTAAGACTTAAGAGTAATAAATGAAGATTGCTTATTATAATTAACTTTAATATATATAATTTAAATTTTTAAGTTTGTTATATATATAAATATATATTTATAATATATATATAAATATATATATATAAATATATATTTATAAATATATATATATATATAATTTCAATGTCATGTCCACACTAGCAATATTTAATTAAATTGAAATTTGAAGGAAAAAAGCTGTCAAAATGTTTCAATTTATAAATTGTGTGTATTCTATATTCTACAGCTGGCTGGTGAACTGTATGATGCCTTACAAAAACATTCCTGGCTAATGGAAAAGAAAGAAGATAGCTTTGCCCCATCTTATTATAGACAACACACTGTTGCCATTGCTTCTGTTGTGAAGCAAATTACACATCATGTCATGGGAGCAGGTACTTACTGTTTTTAAACTAGATTTAGAAGCCTGAATGTTTGATAGGGGAAGAATGTTTTGTGAGTTGTAGGTTGTGAAGTTGGTTCATGGTGTTGAGCTTTATGGTATGGTGAGTTTTGTTGCGTAGGGATATTAAAGGCAGTAAAAAGTTAAGATCATAACACTAACTTCTTATTGAAAGTTATTGCAACTATTTAATTTTAAAGTAATAGTATCCTTGTTCAAAACTAAATTATGTTCATGCATTTCGTTTTTAATTCCTATTTTAGCTGGAATCCTGGTTTGCTCAAATCCCAGAAGGATTTAAGATCTGACCCATGGTTGAAAAAGTTCTGAGGGAATTGATTGACCACAAAGATTTGAACATGACAGTTTTCCTGAGCCAAACTTTGGATACCCAGTATAGATTTCATGAGTCTTCTTTTGGAGTACCGTAACAAAGAGATTAATCAACTTTACACTTGAAGTGTCAACAGCACAGTCAGTTAAGTCAGAGGGAGTACTAAATGTCTGTTTTATTGATTTTTACAAAGGTTGTTTTTTTTAAATCTACAGACAAAGAGACCATTGAATTACCGGTACTTTTTGAATGGTGGCATTGATATTATTTTTCTATTCTAAAGAAGCTTATTACTAAATCTAATAACTTAAAATTAAGTGATGATATTATCCATATATCTAATTTACTCAAAATGCATTTTCAGAAGAAAGTAATGCCGGTATGTAAATTGATTTTTTAAAGTGATGTACCCATCCAGTCTGTACTTACAAATTTGCAACATTTTTTTTCTTCTTTCCTTTGCTATTGAAGATATTTTTTTTTTTTGCACAGAGTATTTCCTAATGTTAAATCAAAGAGTTGTAAAATATATATTATTATCTTATTTTATATTGTGTCCTTTGGATTTTAAGTCAAGTTTTGAGAAAAAAATATATATTAAAAAATAACATTTTTGTACACTACGTTTGTCAAATGTTTAAATTATTCTATGCTATTTTATGGTGCCAGGTATGCTTATTTTATATGAAGACTACTATTATCTTCACTTTATAAGAGATTTCATACATATAGTATGCTATTTTTTATTTTTTGTATAATTTTAAAAATGTGTAAAAAGTGTGAAATAAATTACCACCCCTTGACCATTTTGCTATTTGTCAAATATGTGTTGGGCTAAAGTACTTCTTGTTTGCATACTTGTATAGATCTTTGATTCTCTTTGAAATTGATATATCAATGATGTTTATGAGTAATTTACAACATTTTTGGTGAATTTTTAAAAATAGGTAATTTTTGTGATTTTTTGCCTCCCTTGGTAAAATTTGAAAATTTTACAAAATTCCATAACTTTGATTTCCCATACTCTTGAAAAAAATTGTGTTTGTTCTCTATATAGTATTGTGTAAATATTGTAAAGGAAATGAGTGCAGGTGACATACATTTGAAGATAATGACTCATGAATATGGGTCTTTGTC
Source organism: Lymnaea stagnalis (assembly GCA_964033795.1). Lineage (NCBI taxonomy): Eukaryota > Metazoa > Mollusca > Gastropoda > Lymnaeidae > Lymnaea > Lymnaea stagnalis. Next base: position 45,889 of record CAXITT010000114.1, on the reverse strand, counting down.
ATTTCATAAAAGGTAACCCGAGGAAAAAAATTTAAAATAGCATAACTTTCTTAATAAAGGTCATAAAGTCAAAAATTAAATATCCACATGCTTAGAATTCTTAGATCTTGCATCTTAAACACTCAAAAATGTTATTAGTTTAGTTTGAAAATTTGGTTTGGGGTACCTAATACTAATGCTTTAAATAGGCTTTGTATAAAGAAATATTAAGTAAAGAAATTATACCTACATTAAATTGAGCTAACACTGTTAATTACATATTCATTGGTGACGCATCATCTGACAGTAAAAGTAATTTTTATTACACAACCACCCGCAACTTTAAAGGATGTTATTAGAGTAACTATTCCAGCTATATTTTTTATTGTAATAAATCCCTTACGCATGTTAGTTTTGTGCTTCTTCATGGCTTCAACAGCCTCCTGGTGTGTGGCGAAATCTACGTTTGCTTCACCTGTCGGTCTCCCATTATCACCGAACTCAAATTCACAGCGAACTGGTTGGATCGGTGAAAAGAACTGACAAAGAAAAACAAAAAACCCAGTCAAACATCAATAAAATAGATCAATAAATATAAAAGTACTAGAACTAATCAAAGCTATTAGCAACAAAGTTGATGCCGCTGTTCGAGGTAAAAAAGAAGACACTCACATCAAACACATCTTGTTCAAGAGCTTGAAAAGGAAGACCCCTCATGTGGACTGAATGACCAGTTTTACTGACATAACATGCTCCAGGCTGCATGCCTCTACGATCCATCATGTCCATTCCCATGCCTCTGCCACCTCGCATCATACCCATGCTGCCGCCACCTCCACCTCCACCACCACGACGCCTCATTCCAAAGCCCATTCCTCCTCCAAATCCATAGTCGTCATAGTCATCATCATACAAGCCTAGGACACAAGAGTAAAGAAATTAACATCTATCTGCAAACTTAAGACTCACATAGATATAAATAATCAACTAACACAGTGGACGGCAAATTGTGAGCTTCATGCCGCTCGTTAGAGGCCAGAGTGTGGTTCGGCCAGTCATCCACAAATAGGCATTGACTGCCAAAAACATGGTTCTTGAAAAGTAATTTAGGTCCCAAATTTTTTGTAATCGTCCTGATTTTTGGCTCTTTTGACTAATGAGTTTGCCGACCACTGAACTAACATGACAGGTTACCCTACAGAAAATGGTAGCATCAAAAAAATAGAACCCATAAAAAAAAAAAAAAAAAAGTGAGTACTAATAGTACCATGTAAGGGAATGCGAGTCTAAATGTTTAGAAAATCCTCTCACCTTTGAGGCTACGACTGCGTCCTAAAAAAAAACCCATAAAAAAAAAAAAAAAAAAGTGAGTACTAATAGTACCATGTAAGGGAATGCGAGTCTAAATGTTTAGAAAATCCTCTCACCTTTGAGGCTACGACTGCGTCCTCGTCCATATCCCATTCCTCCCATACCCATGCCCATTCCGAATCGGTCACCCCTGTCGTAGGGTCCGGGCCGAGCAGGCATACCTCCACCCATTAAAGGACGAATACCTCCACGCATTCCACCACCTGCTGCATTAGCTTCTGACATGCTACTTTTGAAGATTTCAATATACCTAAATAAAATATTTAAAAAGTTTAAAAATACAAATCAGATAGCAGTTTTGAAATTTGCTATTTAAATGCATTAACTCCAATATGCATCATTCCTTGTATCAGCGTCATTTGAGCCTTCAGTGTAAAAATTGTGGAGTTACAAAATTGACGCGGATACATTAAGTAAGTCTTGAATTTTTATTATGTCACGGGGACATAAATATTTTGAACCAAAGCAGACTTATATTGATTTTTAATTAGAACTAGTTCCTATGAAAACTATTTCCGGTAAGTATCTAGGTATACGATAAGAAAGCATTTTGAAATAAAAAATATATAAAAATCAAAATGACATAGTCATACAAAAAGTAAAACTATTTTGCTAACCTCACTTAAAAACATAAGAAGTTAATCATTTAAGATTTAAGTTATGGCCATACTGCAAATAGCTACTACTATTCAATATCCAAAATAGCATGGTAATAATTTGTAATTGTTCAGATGAAGTGAGATCATTATTATATAATAGCTTATCAATACAATAAACATTAAGCTATCTTAGATGAATTTTTTTCTTAATGAGATCACCAATAGCAAGTTTTGCCACTCCCATGTGATTATTTTCTAAAAGTTGTCAGCAAACACTCTCTTTAAAAAGAAGATCCCTCAAAGATAATTTTACTGAAAACTTAAAATTGTATTCAGCTCATTAAAAGATGTTACACTATCACAAATTTCAAAGCATGAAGATTCTTTCCAGCGAAAATAACTAATCAGCTACATAGACAGAATGAAGGAATAATTAAAAAGCACTTGACACCAAGACATTCTCTCGATATCTAATGCCAGGACTCTGCTGTTTTTTTCTTCTGTTTGCGCAAATCCATTTTCCAATCTTCAAATCACCTCTGCCATTCTAATCATACTTACAGATCATTGTGAGCAATAGGACAAGGCAATAAACTTGCATGACATTTTTTATACATGACCAACCATTTTAAGATGCCTGTAAAAACCCCACCTGTGACCTATCCTTTCTTTGTGTTTTTCCAAAGCCCTCTCTGCTATTGATGGCGTTGCAAATTGTACAAATGCCTCCCCTGTGCTTCTCCCCTGACGATCTTCAGGGAGCATAATTCCATTTGGAACTATCTCCAACCCTATAACCCCCACCCAACCATTGGGCAAAGAGAGAAGGAATCAGTAAAAAAATGTTTAGGATTATTACAGATTATACAATATAATTACATAGACTAAGACAACCCAGACAAATAATCTACATATATTATCTTAAATTTTTTTTTTTTAAACTCTAAATTTTAATTTGAGCATATATATATATATATGTCTTAACCCATTACACCCTTTTTGTGAGAATAATCTTAATTGATTAAATTAATTTAAAGCCCTTAACTTGATGACAACATGTAATCAATTATGTCAAAGAAAACATTCAGGGCGATAGCACACACTACTAACCATAATAATAATGGAACAAGTACAGAAAGTAATCAAGGCTGCACTGTTAAGGTGTGTAACGAGTAATTATTTTTCTAGTTTTACTAATGGAAATTGTTAAAAAATATCTATATGCTGAAATTGTAAAAGTTTCTTAATTATCACTGCTAATGATTTGTAATAATTTAAATATTTTTCTAATGCTAAAAAAAATAAAATAATGTTGCATGACCCCAAAACAGACATTGTTAATAAGTGATATAATGTACAGGGTGTAATCGGCTAAAAAGAACCATATGTACCATAAATGTAATCAGTAAAAAAGAATGATATCTACCCTTTAATAACTCATTTGTAAAAACTATTGTTTCTTCAGAATGAAAAAAAAACAGATCCACATATGATATACTACATTTAATTTTATAGATTTTTAATTTTTTTGTTTTTACTTATTCCTTTGTAGCACAATAATAAACTCAAGAGAAAAATACATCACAAAATAATATAAGGCCATTACCTGTAAAAAACTGAGCTATTTCCTCTTTTGAACAGCCAAATGGCAAACCTCTTAGTTTCACAACAGCTTCAGCCATACCCCCTGCAACACTAGCCCCAGCTCTTTTTATCATCCATTCCATCTCAGATTTATCCACTCTGAAAACTTTAAACAAAAAAAAATTAAATTAAAATTAAAGCGTAATTCATTTATAATTTAACTATGTCAACGCATAGTAAAAATGATAATTCTTTACGTACATAACTCAACTTTTGTAACTGCACAATACCTATCTGTGGTTTGCTTTGGGACTTGACTGCTTCATATTATAATAATTTTTAAATGATCAAATTTTTAAATATCTAAGTTATGTTTTTCAAAATGATTAGCTAACCTTCAATATATCTGTTGCCAATATGCTCATTGTTCTGAGCGAGAGCATTGGTGACGTCTTCCTCAGATTCAAGCTCAACAAATGCCTCACCACTAGGTCTTCCTTCCCGAGAATATGTGAAATGAACACCATCTTCTCCACCAGCAATGTTGCATTCTTAAAATAAAATGTAATTAAATGAAAGTTAGGCAAACAAATGAATTTGTAATTTCCCAAAACGAAATGTGTGTGCGGCATAAGTATTTAAAAAAAATATAATAAAATAACCATTTTACAATGATTCACAACTTCAAACTTCCTTCAGCAATATATTGCCGATCTGGTTACTTTGCGTATAAAATTTATCTTCATCAGTATTTATTACACACAAAAAATCACCTAAAATTCAAGATTTAAACCTTCCATACAAACATTTTATGAATGAAACGGTGAAACTCAATGGTCAAAAAGCAGTAATCACAAAAATTTTGTATGTAAAGAAAGATATTTATTTCAATTCAGGCCATTTCAACTAACAATTAAATTATGAACGATCACCAATTAAATTACACCAGAACTGCTACCAAAAATCAGCATCTGTTGATCTTAATGACTAAATTGCTATTTATCAGTTTAAAAAAAAACTACAATGAGTTTGATCTGAAAGCTGTGATTAGTTATTAGGGAGGAGATAACATGTTAGAATGAGTGTGCAGCAGAGGTGAGAATTAATGAATTTTTCTTGCTATGATATGTCTGCGTTGTGTGTATCAAAAAGAAATTAATTGACGTGGATATAGTTAAGTCACGCATAGCATTTCAAAAACTACCTCTCAAAAAATGAACCACTTCATCTGCCTTGGTGGACCATGGCAGACCACGAAGCCTCACAACAAATCCTTCTGACATGATAACCTAAGAAGAAAATTTAAAATGGATTACAAAAGTGAAACTAATCACAAATGAACTTGAACAGATTAAGTACAGGTTGATAGTTTTTTCTCATTTGTGACAGTGCAATGTGTCTCAACGCAGGGATAATTTATAATTTGTTTTAACCCTATAACTGTCATAATGGTAGATCATTGACCATTATACAGCTGTCTGTTGTGTCATGACAGATTTCGGTCAATATAATAAGAGACTCGGAAACAGTGACCTATCAGTTTTTGTGATACAGTGATTCTATGAAATTAATATTCTACGAATTTTTGTGTGTGTCACTGACAGGGTTATAACCACCCAATGAGCATATATATATATCATAAATATACTCTCCTATGTTAGTTAATAAATAAAAATGTGGCTTAGTTTAATAGAAGCTACGTTCTATTTATAAGGTTAAACTTTATTATGTTATTTAATTTCAACGTTCCAAAAAAAAGTTATGGGCTCCCTAAGCCGGCGGGTGTTGGTGTAAAAACAAAATGTCACCAAACCGATAGTTAATTTTGTACAACCGAGATGCCGTATTTTGCTCTAATCACTGTCAATTATTAAGTGATTCGTTATTGTGGAATCCCTTACCATCTGATTAATTCTAAAAAGTTTTAAATTAATAAAACATTATAACCAAACTTAAAAAGTTTTTGGTTGTGACTAAGGCTTGCTTGTTACCGTAGTTTTATCAATTTAATCGAGAATTCGGTTCTCTCTATACTTAATCCTTTAGCTCTCTGCAGTCCGACTATAGAGAAATGGTACTTATAAGTACCATAGATCTTGTGGGTGGGTTATTTATTTTTTAACTTAAATTTTTAATTAAAAAAATTTATGTATTATTAGGTAGTCCAAACTTAAGCAAAAATGCGATTTAGGGTCATTTTTCGAAGTTTTCAAAAAAATATCTTCTAGTGGCGATACAGCAATAAAATTTATATGTTGAATTAAGTTTAAGTCTTTATCTGGCAAAATGTGTTACTTGTATGACTGTAACATGTGTTTGAAAGTGTTTTTTATGTGTTTGAAAAGTATCAGTTTTGACCAATTTTTCGCGAGTACCAGTTTACCCCAAGGTGTTTCAAACGCCCACGGCTTCGCGTGTATTTAAGTTATTGCAATAATTCTACCACCATAAGAAAGATGATTAAGCAGATGATGTCCTTTCGTTTGATGCATAGAAAGTATATCTACCTCGCTTATTTCATTTTGAAAAAGCCGGTTGAAAACTTTCGTATTAAAAAATGGACGAAAACATGGAGATATTAGGACGTTCCCTACACAGTTGGAAAGATCAGGTCTTTAACTATTTAATATCATGAAATCAAATGAGTGGGCATAATTCTCGCGAAGCGGCGATGTTTACAAAAAAACACCCTCATTTCCAGTTCCACACCGCTTGCACTAAGACGCCTAACGTGCGCTTGGTGACTAGTACCAGCATTATGGCGGGTGCATTTTTAGCCATGTTGGGGCTTTTAATCAACAAGTAAGTAATATAATTAAATTTTCATATTAATGTATTAGTGAATGTAAATGTTGATTAGAAGTGAGTTAAACTTAATTTGGTGTCGTCAGCTATTAGATATTATTTTAACGAATTGGAGCTATTGTGAACTTGACTAGGAGACATGTTGCAGATCGGACCAAATGTATTTAATTGAGGACAGTCTAGCGATAAAAAAAATTGATAGACATGTCGCAGACATGCTAAATGTTTGATCTTTCTTATATTTTATAAATATAATTTTAAAATAAAGATCGTATTGTTGATTTCAAAGGGGGTTTCTGTCCGATCGAGAAAATAAAAATGGATGCCGGCGAGTAAACATTGGGGTGGACCGACGTAAATTTTTATCTGGGGTAGGAGGCTTCAAGTGAATAGAACATTATACACAGCAAAATAATTAAAAAAATAATTTTTAAGCTTATCTTGACAATGAGATTTTGAAGCATTTATTAAAACTCAATAAAACGTATTTCTGAGTTAGAATTGTTTCAATATTATTTCATCTTAGACTCACTAGTACTACCGGTACCTATAGGCCTATTGAAATGGACTCGCCCAGTTGTCTCAATATTTAGTCTTTATAGTACACCTATGAATACCGGTACTTAAAACAATGTTATATGCTCTCTAAGTTTAATCCTTCATTCCACAGCGGAGAAACCTATGATGACCCTGGGTGCAACATTGTGGCTAGAGTTGACAATTGCTTTTGATAATGTACTTATCAAGCTACTGGGGAATAAGACCAAAAAGCATATTACAAATTGGTTACAGAAGCTTACCCAGTCACCCCTCAGTTGACAGACCAGGCATTTCTCTATTTAATTAAAATTTATGCTCAATAGCTTTGTATTTTTGACAATACTCTGCATTGATATTTTTTTAATTAGTCTTTTAATTAATAGTTAACACATCTGACATCATATTCCTTTGATTTTATCACAATTATGTGATAAAATGCATTATCTAATCACATAAAAAAAAAAACGTTAAGTGGGTACTTTTAGACTTATTTTAGTGCCTTTAAGTGTTTATTGATGATGTTAAGGCATACAGCATGTTGTTCTGCTTAAAATTATCTTTAATTTGATGTATGACATATTTATGTAAGGCAATAACAGAAATTTTAACAAATTTTTGAAAATGTGTATTTTTACACTTTTCCTGTCGGAAAATAAAAATGACTAAAAATCATTCTCGTTATTTTTTTATTAGATCTGGCTGCTTGAACAAAATTGGGCTTTAATATTGTAAACTTTGGAGCATATACACCAATTCCTGGACTTCTCTGTTGATTATTTTAGAAAATATAGGTCCTTAAACATGGCACTTTTTCACAAGGTAAAAAAATCAATTTTTGGTCGACTTTCAGCAAATTTGAAAATCGCATAACTTTTTTGTTTATTGAGATATCTACATGAAATAAGTGGCCTATATCTTAGAATAAAAAGTTCTGTAAGGTGAAACTCACCACATATGTCTGCTATGTATAGAAAATTTTAGTTTGGACTACCTAGTATTATATTATTCAACCAATAAAAAAGAAAAGCACTTATACTTATAACTAAGCCCATGTCTTTTTTCCAGTGTTCATCTTGGGGTAATCAGCAACGATGATTTTCTCTTTTTATTTCTTTTGAAACTTGAAAGTTTAATTTTTATAAAAAACTGAATGGAAAATTACATTATTTGATATTAACGTTATCGATTGTCAAATTATGCTGTTTATGAAGCAAATAACACTCAGTTAAGGATAGGACTCATCGGCCAGGTCCACTATTGTTTGTCCTGCCACCATAAGTCCAGTATTGAACCCCCCAAAGTGATGTCACTGCGCTGAGGGTGCGAAAACTCTTAGCAGAAACCCATGCCGCTAACTAAACATTTACCGGCTTTTCTAGTTGTTTAAAGTGGCATGACTCAAAATTTAAGACAGTCTATCCTTGCTTTAGTTGAGAGACCATCGGAGGTTGACAACAGGAAATTTCCCCGGCCGATTTTCCCCCGACCCACAAAGTATTTGCCTCTGCATTTAAAACTTTAGGCCTAATGTTCAAATAAATATTGGGATCCACAAGTACTACTAATACTATAGATGCGGATCCAAATATTTTTAATTTATGGAAATTAAAATTGTAGAGATGTGCAATAAACACAAAAAAAAAATCACCCTTTGACTTTGGTCATTTTCAACATTTATTTATTTTGGCATTTTGCCAATAAATATAATATTGGCGTTAACTGTTTTAGAATATGATGTTAAAAAAATATCTGCAATTGTCTCAATTGATAAGCTGCTACTTACTAGGCTTAAGACCTCAGCCATAATTTGTTAACTTACAGTAAAACAGTACTATAGGCACTTGGATACAAAATTTTAAAAAATTCAAATAATTTTTTTAATAGCACAGTTAGTTAGAGCTAATTTCAAATAAAAAAATGAAACCAGAATCAACTTTTTAGCTTAAGTACTTTTTGAGCTATGAATTTTTAAAGTGTGAGTTCGTTTGGTATTTTTTACTATGGACGAAACCTCCACATCTTGTGACCTCATTCCGCTGATCGCGTCATGACTATATACTTTATATAAGGCAACGCATCGCCTTATCACTAAAATACTGTTTAGGGTCGACTTAGTTTAAACTTTCAACTTTGGCACATGAATAATTAATTAAAGCTTTCCCTGACCAATGGTATAGTAGTTTTTGCACACGGCAAACTCTTATGAATGAAACTCTGAGGTAGTACTACGATACAGCCGTTATGCAAGTGGCTGTGAATGGTTGCCAATGACAACGTGTTGCACACGGTAAATTCTGATCATTTATAATATGGATTCTACCGGGTTGTTAAAGCTCAAATTAAAACATTCCAGTTTAAATGTCTTCAAAATGCATTCTGAAACACAAGTTATCAAATATTTTGATGTAAATAGTGGTAATAAATTAATATTTCCTAAGTATCGGCAACTTCCGCCATTAAAAAGGGGGCGTGGCCAACCCCATGGCGAAATTAGGTTGAGCGAGCTGCATGACCTGCTGCGAACGCGCAGAAACATAGCGTCTCTCGTAAGACACTTATCGCTGTGAAAATTGGCATACATGTAGATCAATAGATTCCCCAGATGCAAAAAAAATTTGGTAGTGACAAATTTTTTCCTTCGACTTAATTTTAATGATGAAAGTTGCCTTATATTTACCAAGGATTTTCTCAAAGCTGACTGATTGTAAATGAAAAAGAAATTGATTAAAATGTAGGCCAAGATGTCTACCTAATTATAAGGCCGAAAACGGAACTCAAATACATATCGAAAGTACTAATTTAATAATAAATAGACACACACATCGGAAAATTAAAAACTCGGATTTTTTGGCGCCGATTGCGAAATCCCATACACAAAAAGTAGTAGTCTCCCTTGACTTACCGAAGTACCTACAGTACTACTACAGTTTAATAAATACTTACACTTTACACTTCCAGAGTAGACACCTTTGCCTTAGTTTTTAAATGTTAAAATTTATTAAATATATTGTCAATATTAGGAGAATGGATATTTCCTGGAAAGGGGATGTTTGATACTGTCAAATTCTACTAAAACAATGGACAGTGGCGTCATGCAATCTTTCCACTAATGGGTAAAAGACAAAACTGCGTGAAACCATCATGTCACTCTTGGATTCATCATGACGTCTATGAACTTCCTTTATGGCCTAGCTAGCTCCTTGGCTGGGCATGGCGTGGCTTTGCAAATGACTTAATACATTAACTCGATTTGTAATAATTAAACTCCATTTAACATTGTTATTAAATGTAATATAAATGTAAACTTACTACTCCTTTGTTGGTCTGATAAATGTATCTTAAGATGGACTAAATGTAGAAAAAACAACTAATCCAACGTTACGAACGGTCAATATTTCAGCCGCCGCCAACGCCGATGGTTCATCAAAGGAATTATGGTCAGATTTTTGTAAAATGTGTTATATTTAAATTTATTTTCGTTTATTAATTGTAGAGAAAAGTAGAATAATATTTATGTAGTTTCTTAATTTATGGTCTAATTTTGTATTGAATTATAACATTATTTATTTATTAGTTCATCTTCGTGCTGAGACTAAGTAATAAAATATTCAATACAATTATGCGTTCAGAAGAAAGCAGTGCCTTTGACAATTTCGAAATGAAAGAATTTTGGGGGATTCTTGTCAGTGAAGTGCTTTCTAATAAAAAAAAAATCATAATCATACATTTTATTTCAGAACTATATATTTAGAGTTAACTAATCGCCGTATAATGCAGTTCATAACAATTACAGCATAGGCTATATTTATGAGAATTGAATATTATGTAATTATAATGTAATTATGTAATTATAATATCTAATAAATAATATAAATATATTATTCTATATCTTGTTAAAAAGTTGTTAATAATTAGGGTTGGTAATAATTTAATATTTGAAAAATTAAAAATGTATCAATGCAATTTGAAAACTACAAAAATTAGTCATAAATAAAACTCCAGTTTTTTTAACAGCGTCTTGGATATAAAAGACTTCAGTACAAACAGGCAATCCGACATATATTTTAAGATAAAGGAAATAAAAAGAACCTCCACATATTAGATTTTATATTCAATCCATTTTTCGGTTTCAAAATTTTTAACATTTGAAATTATAAAACTAATTATTTTTAAAGCATTTGATTGGAATCGCTTCATATTTATTGAAAGTCTACATGGTTCTTTGTGCAATAAATCGGTGTACGGAAGTAGGATTGCATTGTTACATCCGGTTTTGGTATAAACAAACGCCATTGTTTTTGTTTTTATCGAGAATTCCTCTTGAATTTCTATCAGTAATCATCGATATCCAAATGGCTACATAAAATAACAAAAAAGTATAAAGATAAATGGAGTGATGTTAAATTTAAAATCCTGTGCATAAACTCTTCAAATTGAAATTAGCTTTTCAAGATGAGCTTCCTTTTGTAAGTTGATGTATGCACATATAACTGCATATAATTATAAACATTTTTGGGCTACTTCAAAGTTGCTTAAATTATGCCTAAATTATGGCAAATATAGTGTAAAGCTACTAAATTCAATCATTCTCTATATCAGTATTTAACAACAGTGGTTATCATGAAAATCGCGACTGGTAGAGTGTGGGAGAAATTAATAATTAAACTGTAGAGTAGTTAGATTAATTTAATTAACTTAATTCATATAAATATAATATAAATACAGGCTATACTATATTATATATAGGGCCTTTTTTCCAAAACAATGCCTGATCCATAATCGGAAACTATATTGATCCAAATTCTCTTTATAACCTATTTATTAAAGAAATGACAGTAAACCACGGCACGGCTGCCATCTTGGTTGCCACTACCTGTGAAAGGTCACCCTAAACATATCCCTTGAACACCTAAACCTAACCTGATCCCCAAATCTATTATTAAGTTAAATAACCACATATGAATTGTGAAAATTGTCTGCTTTAGCCTAAACCATACTTTTTCCCAAGCTTATTTTCAAGTTATTTAAAAGCTAAAGAAGGGGCACATAACTCTTCAATGACATGTCACAAGCAGAAAAATTATTCATCCAAGTACAATTGTATTATCTTAGTCTTATTGTTAAAAATGCAAATTATAAAAATGGGCAAATGTGGACTATCCGCTCCATGACATGTTGCATGTTCAAAAAAACTAATGTCTGCTAAACCTTAATTGGCTCCACCTAACTGCACTGCATACATCTTTTTAATTATTTTTTTATAAAAAATTGTTAAAGTTTCACCAAAGTACCTTCTGATACTGACAATTCAAATAATTAGGACAGAGGATTCGGTAAATTTTGACTACGATTGCCACTATTTTCTCAATGGCCGCCATCTTGGTTAACACGTCACGTGAAGTCATTTATGCCTAACCTGAACCCTAAATCGATCCCTATGTCTAACCTGAACCCTACGATCAATATGCCTAACCTGAACCCTAAATCGATCCCTAAAATAAATTAGTAAAAATAAACAAAGGGAAGTCACTCCCTGGAAAATAAGTCGTGGCAATCGTAACTAGGATTAGGCAAGAATTCTTTTGTGTTTGAGTAAATGGAAACTCTCCCACAGATGATAAATTTAGTAAATGAGTAAATGCTTATAAAGAGCATACCATGTAATAACAAATGTACTGATAATTGGATTTAGTAGGTCTATAGTCTACAGATAGCAGGGATGGCCAACTCTGAAGGCTTCACAGGCCACTGAAGGCAAGGCAACTTTTTGTGGTCCACATGTCATTACACTTATTTTTTAAAACACCCAATAAATGCCGTTAGGAATTATTGATAAATTTTTAATGCACAAAACAAAATTTCTTCAAAAACTAATCATCAACTAACGTGATGGTTTGATTTGGAACTTTTCGCTCACTTAACTTTTTAAAATCAATTTCTGTGTAAATTAAATTGAGTGAAGAAGTTTGTTATATATCCGGGTGGCTGCAATATAAAACTTGACAGGTTGGCCATGCCTAACCCATACTGACCACAGCATTCAGTGATCAGAGAATGGTTCAGGTGATGGTCCGGGTAAATGCCTAACCCATACTGACCATAGCATTCAGTGATCAGAGAATGGTTCAGGTGATGGTCTGGGTAAATGGTAATTGATGCCTTCCAACCTGCAGGTTAAAAAAGCGTTGATAAAGTCACATAATTAAGTACAACAGCAGGAGAAACTGTAGTGGAAAAAAATGTACAAGTGAGATTAATTAATAGCTTTTTCAATTAATTATCAAATTTTAAATGCCAACAAACTTTGCCCTTTTGATAATTTCTGGATTAGTTTGAAACATAAATAAGTGATATCAATGAAATGTTTAAACAAGATCACTACTCTTGTAACTTTATACAATTTTAAAATTAAAGTTTCATATTTCACCATATCTCCTGATAGACCAAATTTTTGGTGCATGGACCATACTTGGTGCATGTTTCTCTGAGTCTGCAAAATTATGTCCCCTTAAATTTGGAGCTAAAACTAAATGCCATGCTATACTAGGTACAGTATGCAGAAGGTGATAAATTTGAACAGATAAAAAATAACAATTAATATATTTGACACCCAGCCTTGATGATTCAATGCCAAGTTGGTGAAGCATTTGACTATTCCATTTGATATACTTTGAAATGACGTTTCCCTACCCATTCTAGGCCAGGAATTCAAACAAAGTTAACAGTTTTTATGGTTTGGAAGGACTCTTAGATGAGTGGACGGCATCATGGTTTAAAATTTCTCATCTGCAATACCTTGATTTTAATTTCATGTCCCACGTGACACGTCTGAATATAAATTTTGTTTAAATTTTGTTTCTTCAGTGGAAGTCGAAGTAATAAAACATTCAAACCTAAAAAAAATATACCAGAGGGTACACATCAGTATGATTTGATGAAACATGCAGCCGTCACATTAGGTAGTGGAAACTTACGGCAAGCCGTTCAACTACCTGATGGGGAAGACTTGAATGAGTGGGTGGCTGTAAATAGTAAGTTATACAACTTACTTTTTTTTTTTTTTTTTTTTTTTTTAGTTTTTATTTAAAAAAGATTTTTTTTTTCATATACCTGTTAAACTAAAAAAAAAGGATTTTTTAATTTGGTGTGAACAAACTGCAGTAAAATCTTACTTTTAACTTTGAATGTGCATCAGTTCATTTATATAGTGAAGAATTACCATTCAGTCATTGTTTTGCTGTACGGGTGGTGAATAAATTTAAATATGAGTTAAATCTGTTAGCTCACATAAGTGGAAAAGCTATTTGAAATAAGCCAAAAGAGAATGCAAGTCGTCCACCTATTGCTTATCTGCAAATTTTAGACGTGTTGCTAGTTGCTTCTCTTCAATGACAGCACATTCATATTTTATTTTAATTTATATTCTACCACTGACCACACTTACTGAAATATTGATTTGAAAATCTGCAGATTGTTGAAAAATTATACATATTTAAAATTTAAACATCATGGTGAATAAATTACTGTGATGTATCTCCATACTTAAGAGCAGCATTATGTAGACTCTAAGGAAATAAAATAGTTGTCATAAAATTTTTGTTGGTGAACTGCTTAAGAACATCGTACTAATCTCTCCACAGCTGTAGATTTCTTCAATCAGATCAACATGCTGTACGGAACCATCACTGAGTTCTGCTTAGAAGAGACCTGCCCTGTGATGTCAGCGGGTCCAAAATATGAATACCACTGGGCTGATGGTCAAACTATTAAGAAGCCCATCAAATGTTCAGCCCCTAAATATATTGATTATCTGATGACGTGGGTGCAGGATCAGTTGGATGATGAGGCTTTATTTCCTTCCAAAATAGGTGAGGAACAAAGATGATCTGTTTTGATGGTGGCATGATCAATGTTCAGTTGGATTTTAAACAAGTTATCAGTGTTTGAGAGGGAAATTTGACTTGCACATGAAATGGAAATTTTTAAGAAAACTTGTTAGCATTCTAGTTATATCAAAATCTTACATAATAAAGTTTCAGTCAACCATCTTTTCAGTTGTGTGTGTCTTAACATGCACACTGAGATTTGCAACCTTTCTCTATTCCATTTCTAATCTCTAATTCGATAATTTTGTTGATGTGCATATAACTATAGTTTTCTTATAATTGCTGTAAAATTGTTTCCTTTATGTTGCAGGTGTTCCATTCCCTAAAAACTTTCTGTCCATTGCTAAAACAATCTTGAAACGCCTTTTCCGTGTTTACGCACACATATATCATCAACATTTCAAGGAGGTGGTTCAGCTCAGTGAGGAAGCTCACCTCAATACCAGTTTCAAACATTTCATCTTCTTTGTTCAGGAGTTCAACCTCATTGATCGCAAGGAGCTGGCTCCTCTCCAAGAACTCATAGACAGACTGACCAGTAAAGATCGATGAAACCCTAGGGGGGGGGGCTCCAAATTTGTTGGCCTACGTTTCCCACAGCTATTAGCCCGAATATAAGTTTATTTCAAGTGTACCATGTATCTTTAAACGGTTTTAGTTAGCATTCTGAGTGATAAAATAATCTGAGCTTGGACTCCTCACTTGTCACATTCCATCGTTACAGTGTTAACAACACCTCATTTGCTGGTGCTTAACTACAGGCTCTGCTCTGGCTGGGGCCGGTCTAGACAAATTCATGTTTAATCATGACATTGTTTATGAACCATCTTAATCCTTTTTTTTTTTTTTTTTTTTTTTTTTTTAGAGCTTTAGAGAAATCTTTATTCATTAGTCTTAATTAAAAAATTTTTTTGTAAATATAATTAGTTGTTAGGGAGATCCACAACGTTTGATTTGTATTTGTAAAACACCCCCCCCACCCCTCCCCCCCCTCTTTCTTTTACAGTGAAGATTAATCACAAAAACTTTACTTTAATCTTCTATATCATGTATATCCTACCAATATTCAAAACTGTAGTTATCTTTATGATATGCTGATGGCTTATTTTAATGGGAAACACAGGCTACTAAATAATATCCCACATTACCCAGTAGCAAACAAGTGTTAAAATACCTAGTAGCATACAAGTGTTAACAAACGGGTTAGATTTTTCACCACATTACCCAGTAGCATACAAGTGTTAACAACAGGTTCAAGTTTTGACACAATAACTTTTAGCAAGAAACAAAACAAGTGGTGTTTTTTTTAGTGAGGGTTGCCATGCATGTTACTTGTTGAATTTTCACAGGTATCCACTTTTCACATTCTGTCAGACATTTGATGTCTTTAAAGGATAGCTCCTTGTTATGTTCGGGCTAGTAGTTTTGTTTTTTGTTTCAATATAACATAATTTTTGTTTAGGGATACATGTATATGCACCAATAATTTTCAAAAGTGTGAGTTTTAAAGATTTTTGTTTTTCTTGTTAATGCACTAATTCAAATGTATGGTAACACAAAACGCAGCTTTCTCCTACATTATTAGGCAGTAGATCATGCATTATTTTATAATTATTCAAACTTGGAATATTACATTTTTAAAAAATTTTCATGACTTTTTAAATACATTTACAAAGTAGATTTTGCTAGTTAATCTAGTTGCAATAAGTTCCATTAGTTAATATACTTCCTTCCTCCTGTAAATTTATTTGATTCTTTTTATTCCTTGAACTGACTTTTGATGATTATTCTCTATGGCAGTGGTTTCCAACTTTTTTTGACAAGCAAGCCCTTTTTTAGAATCAATTTCTATTGGGGGAGGGGGAGGGAAGGGCGCCTTGGGTCTACCCTATGTCTTACAATTTAAAGGTATTTAGGAGTAGTCTGGGGGCTCAGATAAGCACAGGTTTGGAACCACTGCTCTACGGTATGGCTGAATTTTCTAGCGTTTGATAGCACAATTAAAGATGGTCTTTTATTAAATGCACCAGACAATTAATCAATGTGACATGTACATGAGTTGCCTGATGTCAATGTAGGGAAAATGCATCAATTATTCTATGTGACATGGACATGAGCTGCATGATGTCAATGTAAGACAGTTGAATCACTTAAAATTTTTAGTTTTCCTATTTAAAAAAATTAATTTCCAGTCTATTCTGCTCATACTACACATAGCTCTCAGCACTTGCTGAAAAGTTCATATCAGTTTTATTCACTGGCAATGTTTGTCTTGTAATCTTAAAATCCCCTGTGTAGTTAGAAATCAAATAAAGTAAGAAAATAATTTGTAGAAATGCAACGTTCCTTGTTTGAAATAGTAGTTTTAATGAAAGCACAATAACTGATAACACTACTGGTCTTACTTGAACTTTAAATTAATGAAATTAATCTGAGGAAGAAATGAATTACCGGTATCCAATTATTTTGTTTGTGTGCAGTGTAATTTTGCCTTTTGATGAAAGTTAATAAATCCATGAAAGAGGCCTTTCCACAGCTACATTTGACGACCTTTCAACTGCTACATTTGACAACTTTTCAACTGCTCAATTTGACAACTTTTCAACTGCTACATTTGACGACCTTTCAACTTCTACATTTGTAGTACAACACAGAACAATGCTTTTTCTCCTCCTTCAAAAATAACTGTTTCCTGTTTAGATACACTTGTAAGAGAAATGTGTGGTTCTTAAATTTGATGTTTTTCTTATATTGCTCACCAAATACTCCAGACCTAATTTTAGTTGGATATTTTCACGCAAATCATGACATATCTTGAATGCTAATAATTTAATTGGGGGGGGTGTGTGTGTGTGTGTGTGTATGTTCTTACATTTAAATGGTAAACTTATTGATTTATGACAAATTATCAAAGAATGCTGTAAGCTGAACAGAGACTGCCTTTAATTTCGATTGCAAATCATATCTAGAATGTGTGTTAAAAATTGTCAAGATAATTGTTTGAAAAGCTCCGCATTGGTATATCTGAATCAAGTGGCTTAAGTTGGCACTGTATGTCTGCTATTGAATTCCAAATGAGTATTTACGGACCAATATGTCAGATTTATTACCGGTATGTATATGTCTTGTTATTGATGCATTATTTTAAATTATGCTAACATACTAGTAAGATGATCTGTTTAGAATTAAGCTCAGTAGATTTGTTATTTGTTTTTCTAGTTTTTAGTTTGATATCAAAAGCTCATTTTTTTTTCAGGGCAAAACTTTTTATTCAGTAGTTAAGTAGTACCGGTATCACAAGTAGTTAGATATTTTGTTACTGGAGTAAAAGTTTGAAATCAGATGTAGTCAAGGGGTTTCCTACAATAAACTTCAAAACTCTGAATAGACAACATCGGTATTTTACTGACACATGTGACATATTTACCAATTATTTGTAGATTACAAGTTTACGTCTTCAGGCGTGCACCGAATTTCAGCTTTAAACAAATGTGAGGAGCCCTGTGGAATATAG
This sequence comes from Lymnaea stagnalis, assembly GCA_964033795.1. Lineage (NCBI taxonomy): Eukaryota > Metazoa > Mollusca > Gastropoda > Lymnaeidae > Lymnaea > Lymnaea stagnalis. The sequence goes on along the minus strand of CAXITT010000114.1, from coordinate 27,611 downwards.
GTATGGATATGTTGAAAACTATTAACAGTGCTTACCTCTAGTGCAATCAGAGGGTTTTAAGTTCTAGATACTGTATATCCAGGATAAGCATAGTTTTTTGTTTTTTTTTAAATGAAATCTCATTTTGATTTTTTTTAAATCCATAAATTCCATTTTTATGGATCTACTTTTGAGATTTCGTTTCAGTCATAATTATTCAGGATCTACTTTGACATTTGAATTCAGTCATAACTGTTCTCCTCTGTGGCAACAAGCTGAAAACAGTGCCGCTAGATTATAACTATAACAGTGAATTATGAAAGCCACAATTATATTGTAATTGTATCCTTTTCTGTACATTTCTGTTGTTACTCTGAGGCTGTGATGTTAACGCTAATTAAATCTACTATAAAATCACTTTTAAAGCAGGCTGCTCGGAGAAAGCTAATGTAAAATCATTTGGCTTCAAATTTCAGTTTTTAGTATCAAATAAAAAGACTTAACTATAAAACTATTTATTTATTTTTTTTAACTGGAAAAACTGTATTATTATATGGTAAATAAATTTGGGCATGTGTATTTTCCTTTTGCATTGGTCATTATAAAGTTGCTATTCCAGAAATGTGTTTACATTGTACTGGTACATATTGCACCTGTAATTTGTTTTCTTAGGCATATATGAAATTTAAAAAATGTGTGGTCTCGTTCATCTCAGTCTTGAGATCTACAATAGTTTGATTAAAACACGCAGGAAATATTTGCAGGTTGCTATTGTTAAAAACAACTTTAAAAACTTGAACTTTATTCCACTGGTTTAGCTGTATGCATATTTTCCAATCAAATGATTTATTTGCAATGTCACATTGAGAATCACTGATTTGTCGTCTTCTGGATATGCTTTGCAAATTTGGGTGTTCTTTGTCAAGAGATTATTTGTTTGCATGTGAAGAAATGGTGATCAAAATCTTTGAAATGATCAGAAATATCTATTGCGCTGTCATTTTTGTTAATTTCGCAGTTGTAACCATGCATGGTTTACAAAAAAAAAACACTTTTCTATAGTGTTTTGTAAATAATCAAATATTTTCTTTTCAATCCTGTAAATGATTCATGTTGTTACTCTGTCATGTTTGAGCCATAGATTATTAGTAGACATTATCTGTGGCTCCCCTGATGTTACTCTGTCATGTTTGAGCCATAGAAGTAGACGTTATCTGTGGCTCCTCTGAGGCTACAGCTGTCATAAAATGTTATTTATGTTTCCTGATTCCTGTTGCAGCTTTGAAGTTTAATATGCGCCTCATTTTCATAAGCACAAGTGAAATATTCTTGGAGCATCGCTTGGGTTTAATGACATTGACAATCCCTCATGCCTGTTCCAAATGTTTTGCTGAAATTTGTTTGAATGTAAGCTGGCACTGTAAGATTACCAAAGTTGTTGGCCTATTCCAAAATGTAGAATAATCCAGTTTGTTGCTAAGGAAACATTTATTGTTACACTTACATAATGACATTTCATGTTAACAAAATTGTGACAAATGGATTGATTTCATCAAATCCATTAGTTTTCTGGACTTTTTCGTGGTGAAATGTGACATTTCCAGTACTGCAAAACTGTCTTTCATGCTTTATATTTGAACATAGTTAAAATGGACAATGGTTTTGACATATTTCAACTTCGTCAAATCTAAATTTCTTACTTTAAGAATAATAATTTCTCAAGGTGCCCATACACAATATATTTTTAGACTTAAAGAATTGTTTGAATTGGGATTTCACAGGGACGGCTGCACAAAACCCTGTGACACAGATTTGTTTAAAAACCTTGTTCTTTTCCTAAACATCATCTTAAACTTAAAAAAAAAATTTTGTTTTCTCAATATAAACTCTTACAATATATAACTTTAAAAGCATTAAAAAGTCAATGTATTGTTGACTACACATTTGTTTAGCTAGGTCACTTATTGCTTTCAATAGTACTTGTAGTCTTGTACAGTTCCATTAGCTGCAATTTTAGTGGTATTATGAAATGACCGACACTTGTTTCTGTTTATCTTATGGTACTTCTAATGACTAATTTAACTTAAGGTGAAAGAGATCTAATTATAATTTAACTTGAGGTGACAGAGATCTAATGACTAATTTATCTTAAAGCACTTAAGGTGACAGAGATCTAATGATAATTTAATTTGAGGTGACAGAGAGTGCCACCAGTATTTAATGTTATAATTGTATTTAGTTGGAGATGATTGTTTTCTTTCTTGATTTATTGGTCTTGTTGTTCTGTCTAAGAAGCAATACCGTACATAAAAAGTTGGGGTATTTCATTTCTAGATTTGTAATGGCTATAATCAGAATATTTGTTCTTTTTGAAGTATGTGTTTAGACATCTGTCCATTAATGAAGCAGATTTGGTCTAGTCAACTGTTTAAAAAAAAAAGAAAAGGGCATCACACCATTTGAATAGGACATTCAAGTTAATATAAGTTTAAAGCTTTAACTTCTAAGTCTAAGAAAGAAATGAACAATTTTGGTTGAAAAATAAAAATTAATGCAATAATAGTAGATGGAATCCTCTGGTTGATCATATTACTGGTCAGAAATGTCCACCCATTAAATAAGGGAAGGTAGAACCTCTTGACAGGCAGCTTTGATTGGGGTGCGGGGTGGTGTGTCAAACTGTCTCTGTGTGTCATTCAAATATAAATTTGTTCACCTAAATTCACTAATTCAAATTGCTTTTTTTTAAATTTTCTTTTATAATTGCATACTAAATTATGATAATTATAAGCATTTTAAGCAATGCGAAAATATTTTAACTGCCCTCCATTGAAAGAAGAGTCAACTGTAAATATTGAATTGATATTAAGGAGAACATTACATTTAAAAGAATCTTTTTGAAATAATTTTTAAAAGATATAATTTTAAATAACTGAAGTTTTTTGGAATTGACTACTTCTTAAACTTTGCCTTTTTATTGCTATGTTTTGTTGATATTTAATTGATACACTTGCGCCTGTGCATCTGTTGCATGCCCAATTATTTTTGGTAATAAAAATTTAACAAGTTGTTAAATAACTTTACGGAAAATTATTATTTTCTTTACATTTGCCAGTTGTTGTTTTTTGTGTTTTTTTTTCTGATAGCATAAATACCAGAGCTGTCCACTAGGGTTTTAGGGGTTATTCTTTTACTTTAACTCAGATCTCAAGGCAGTAGGCCTGCATCTCAAGGCAGTAGGCCTGCAGAGTAGGCCTGCATCTCAAGGCAGTAGGCCTGCAGAGTAGGCCTGCATCTCAAGGCAGTAGGCCTGCATCTCAAGGCAGTGGGCCTGCATCTCAAGGCAGCGGGCCTGCATCACAAGGCAGTTGTTTTAGTTGTTATTCTTTTTCTTTATCTTAGTTCTCATGTTAGTAGTTCTGCATTTCAAGTTAGTAGGCCTGCAGAGTAGGCCTGCATCTCAAGGCAGTAGGCCTGCAGAGTAGGCCTGCATCTCAAGGCAGTAGGCCTGCATCTCAAGGCAGTGGGCCTGCATCTCAAGGCAGTGGGCCTGCATCTCAAGGCAGTAGGCCTGCATCTCAAGGCAGTAGGCCTGCATCTCAAGGCAGTGGGCCTGCATCACAAGGCAGCAGGCCTGCATCTCAAGGCAGCGGGCCTCCATCTCAAGGCAGCGGGCCTCCATCTCAAGGCAGCGGGCCTGCATCTCAAGGCAGCAGGCCTGCATCACAAAGCAGTAAGCCTGCTTATCCTCAAGGGAACAGCATAATCCTCATTTACCTTAGGTTGGATTTTTGAAACACTATATTTATATCTGATAATGATCAAAAGATGACAGTTCTAAGCTATTAATGGCTGGCACAGACACTTTACTGGCCCACTGAACTTGCTGCATGTCCCCAAAGGCACTAAGCAGCATGCTGAGAAAGGCCCCTATAGTCATGCCTACTTGTTCTCAAGCATACAAGTTTCCTTGACTTTCCTTGTCCCAGATGCTAATGTGTCTTACAGAATATGCCATCTTAATCTTATCCAATCATTTATTCTCCTACTTATGGACAGTTAGAAATCAATAAGGTAAACATGTGAGTGCTTTAAGATTTGATCACTGCATGTTCAAACATACCATAATTCAATTCAATTTTTGGCAAAGCTTTCATTTGGAAAAAAATTCGCTTTAATTTTAATTTCATGTGTGTGGTTGTTTAATTTTTAATGAAATGAAAGAAAGTTGAACCGCAAATGGCGGGGTCCTAGACACAGAGGTAATGCACAGGCAGGTTTCCCCATCATCTTTACCATTTTAAAATTTAATGCAGTAGTCCTGGCGAGACATGTTAGGACGTCAGTGTTCAGACAACCGCTTGACCAAAAGGATGCAGAATGGCGGGCTTGAGCATGGAAGGCTCTATATAAAACAGCCATGGTAGATTTGGTCAAATGATCAGGCATCGTGACCTTCTTTGCCTACACAACATGAATCCAACAGAATCCAGTTAAACCAAAAAAATACAAGTCAGAAAAACCCGGGTAAACTCTGCACCTTGGGATGTACCATCCATACATTGCACCGACTCCACATGCCAGAATAGTTATCAGCCATCGGCGCATCCACAGAGAGAGTCAGAACCAGCAAAAATCCTGATTGAAACGATCATGATTGATTTTGACAGATGAACTAATGCAAACATATTCAGTCAGGATCTATTTGGATGAACTTGAATAAATCAAAATAAAATAGTTCAGAAAATGATAAAACACTACACTACCAAAAGTGGCATCTTGATACACAGGTACGGGTACTGTGTTTTATCTTTTCTTGAACATTATGTTATGGCTGTGTGCTTTCTGATGAAGAAGAAAAAAAAAAAAAAGAAATATTGTAAAATATTTTAAA
>CAXITT010000114.1:0-22680 GCA_964033795.1 Lymnaea stagnalis | reverse complement strand
AAAAAAAAAAAAAGGCAATATTGTAAAATATTTTAAACATAATTGTTCTGATTCTGAAAATGACAATCTAAGTTTAAGTATTTTTTTTTTTTTTTTTTTTACACTTTAGCTGAAACTAAATTATTGTAGTATAAAGTTTGTAATGGTAATATAATAATAATTAGCAAATATAATAAGAACAAATAGGATTGCCACCTCAAAATTGTGGATGAATGATGTAAATATTTCAAAAAAATCCTCTGTATTCATTGAGCTTGGATCTTCACCGAAGTAGCTGATTGTGGCAGAGAATTCAGCCATTGTGTCCTGATGGAGTTGTTTAATGCTTTCTATACAGTGAGTAGCATCAACAAGAAATTTCTTCAGAGTTAAGGATTCAACTACATTAATTATATGGTAGCATTTAAAATATTATATATCAAAACATAAACACATTTCATGAATAGAATCAACTTAAAAAAAAAAGAAAACAAAGGGAAATGTGATGATGTGACACAAGGTAAATTGGTAGGAAATGTTAAGCTGAAGTTATGGGCCTTGCCATTATCTGCCATGAAAAAACAATCGATCACAAGTAGTACTGCCAAGTACAGATAAGGTTGAGAAGTGGGTTTAACTGGAGTCCTTTGACTCAGATTGGGTCCAAGAGTTGCTTTAACTTTAACTGGAGTCGGTGACTCAGATGGGATCTGAGAGTGGGTTTAACTGGAGTCCTTTGACTCAGATTGGGTCCAAGAGTTGCTTTAACTTCAACTGAAGTCGGTGACTCAGATGGGATCTGAGAGTGGGTTTAACTGGAGTCCTTTGACTCAGATTGGGTCCAAGAGTGGGTTTAAATGGAGTCAGTGACTCGGATGGGATCTAAGAGACAAAAGAGTGTCAGAAAAAGACAAGGAACTGAGGGAAACAATAAAGTCAAATATACTAATGTAGTCACAAGTATTGAGGGTTTAAAGTTCAAACTTTTTTTTAATAAAAGGAAAGCACTTTATTATTTTTTTTATTAACTTTGTGCACCCACCTCAACACACAAAAATCTCACTTTGTTCTAATGGACTGATTGAAGGTAATCAGATATGGTAATCAGTGGCATATCAAGAGTTTGAGATGCTCTGGACTGTCCTCAACTTCACCAGCCCACCTTTCCCGTAAAACAGACAGATGTACATATTTAGTATTGAGGGTTGGGGGAGGTGGGGTAGTGTAAAAGTCTGGGAGACAATTATTCTGGAAAGTAAGTCAGAAATTATCGCATGTTTTGTAGGGGAAGGGTGAAGTTGGATAAGGATTTTTTTATTGAGAAGGGAGAAAGTAAGATATGGAGAAATGCTGTTTGGTTTGGAAGAAACAGGTCACTATAGCTGCTTCTGAGGTCTTGCAATATTTTCACCTGGTGTCTTTTATCATTCTACCATCCGAAAAAAGATTTCCCTTTTCAAAGCAAAAATGCCACCCCCTAAAAAAGTTCCCCCCACCCCCCTCCAAAACTAGTGATGGAAATCTTAGGGTCCACAGATTGGGGGGGGGGGGGGGATTTATCTGCCCCAGGTGCTGGCGACCACACTAAACCACATCACATAATACTCAATTGTCTCTAACTTAACTTTAACAGCATTTAACATAAAAAGCCACCCCCTAAAAAAATTCCCCCCCCCCCCCCCCAAAACCAGGGAGGGGAATCTTTGGGGCCCCAGATTGGGGGGGGGGGGGGGTGATTTATCTGCTCCAGGTGCTGGCGACCACACTAAACCACATCACATAATACTCAATTGTCTCTAACTTAACTTTAACAGCATTTAACATGAGCAAGAACTGCTCACGTCCTCACGTGATATGATTTTATTTTCTATTTTTTAAATAATATTTTCTATGGTATCTTTTATTGTTAAACCTTGAAAGTTACAAAGCTGCAGTCCAATATGCCTGTGCTTGTCAACATTTGTGAATTAGGAAATGTCCAGGCAAATGCTCCTGATGCCGTGATAAGGATACACCAAAGACTTCTCTGAAGTGATCTTCTGATTCTTCAATTGCTTCAACTGACATGTTTTTCAGGAATTCTGTAGTGTCCTAGAGAAATATAAAATAGCTCACGTCATTTCCACATGAACGTGCTTGAAAAAATTGCCACATTTTAAGCCACTTGCCATTTTCATTAATGTAAGGTTTGTGTTGAAGTAGAAAATGAATACCTTCTGTCGAAATGTAACTCTTGATGTCCTGTGGTCATCCACTCTTCTAATCCAGACGCTGAACCTTGGGACATCCTAGTACCACACATGACAGTATAACCGACAACAAACACTGGATATATCGATGTGAGTTCAATGTATAATTTAATATGCCTTGTAAGCCTGACAAATCAGTGTACTTCACAATACAACTTGTAAACTTTTCAATGTTCAACTTCAAGATCTATCTAGCTGAATCCTCACACATAAAAAAGCCATGCCTTGAACATCTCACAACAAGCCATGTCTTAAACAGTACGCAACCGCCATCTCTGTCCTCTCTCAACAACAACTAAAACTAATGCGTCACTTCCCCTTAAACAATTACGTCACAACACTCACACAAACGATACAGCTACACATAAAATCTCTAACTAAACATCTTTTCCCTATCAAACATGAAAACAATCATCTACACATAACAACAGTGATTCTCATACCCTTGAAACCTTCCATATATTTTAAACTATGGTACTAGGTAGCAGCGGACCCAGTAGGGGCATGAGATAAATTTACCGCTACACTACATTACATGTTGACAATGAGCTGTGAATCTCAAATGTACACAAAATCCTTTTAAAGTTTAAGCAGTTAAATCTGTAGTTTTACAAACTTAATAAAATTGTTTAATTGTTTTATTTAAACTTTTGTAAATAGTAAACTTCTCTTAATTTTTTTAAAAGATGAAAGAAATTAATTGATGGTACGGTTTATAGTTTATCATATTGATATTTTCTGGCTTTACAAGATATTAGTGATTTGAAGCTTTCAACAACAACAAAAAAAAAAAATTACCTTACCTTTAGAGATTTCCCCAATTCTTGGATATCTTGAACTAATACATCAATGGAAACTGTAATAAAAATGTGTTCCCATATAAGTAAAAAAAAAAAGAAAGAAAATTACCACTCTAATAAGTACAGGTACTGGTACTGAGAACTGTCATTTTAGGCAGCTTTGTATAACTAGGGGTTAAGCAACATTTTTTTGGACTACCAGTGGACTCTTTTTTGAACAACCTGATAGCTCAAAATGGATTTAGATTTATAATTCTTTAAAATTTTGAAGTTTAGGTTGCCATTAAAAAATTAAAAGTTGATTTGGAAAATTATGTGGCACTCCTTCAGTTTTGCATTCCCCTGTTGCTTGGCAACTAAGTTAGTGGCCTCTGCTGCATTGCCATGCCAACATAATTTGGCAGCACTTCTACTAGTACTAGTAGCCTAAATGCCCATCAAAATTCATGGAAATTCCAGATGAAAAATAGATATAAATATATTTTATAGTTTATAGCAATAATATTTACAAAACATATCTTTCTTTTACATTAAAATGTGTTATACAAGTTACATGTCATTACCGGTACTTTGTTTATAAACTAGTCACCTTTTGCTGCCTTTTCAACAGTTGAGATCTCATCACCAAAGGAAAGTACTTGAGGAAACTTGTTGTATGCTGCATCCGCCAAAAAATGAAGGAAAGATGACTTATTATCTGATGTCTTTGTTGTTTCCAGCTGCAGGATGAACACAGAGATACTTAAATAGTATCCTTTGCCTTTATTTCTAAATGCAGAATTTGAATGTTTTATTTATAATGTGTACCTCTCAGTTTAATATGCTTATTTTTTTATTTATTGGTGTTTTTAAACCTTAGGTGGAAGCTAATTTTAATGAGGTAGTCAAGTTTATCAATTCTGCGAACACAAGCCAGAAGGGTAGCTCTAATTTTAATGAGGTAGTCAAGTTAATCATTTCTGTGAACACAAGCCAGAAGGGTAGCTCTAATTTTAATTCATTTGTATAATTTGGTTCACATTGAATACTGGAGAAAAAGAAAATAGTGGAACAAGATCTGTTTAGGTTTGAGAAAACTTCTTTGAGATCAGAATCTTCAAACACAAGTTTTTAATTTATATTTAATTGTTTTTTCTTGTTTTGTCTTGATCTGCTAAAGAAGACATCTTGCCGAAATGTCCTTGTATTTGTCCTATATTTTTTTCAAGCTCAAACATATCTTGTTCTACTACTTATTTACTTAACACGGCTTGAACGCAGCGCTACATTTATTATTCTTTGAAGAAATCAAAGTGGTTCTCAAAGTATATTCTAATTGACATATAGTGTTAATCCACCTGTTTTAGAAATGTTATCCTGAAACCAGCAGCTTCTCCAACTCGACTGTTGCCTTTATTCATGTAGTTTCCCATAGCTAGTATAATCTGATTTTCAAACAAAAGTCAATTATAATAATAAATAAAAATAAAATTAATTATTAAATGAATAGCAAAAATGTATCTAGAGTTTATTAGTTATTGACAATATCCCTTAAAATATACTTATACAAATATAGATACTGGACATCATTGATTTTTTTCTTTCATAAAAGCCTTGAACATTAATAATAACTATAAAATTTAATGCACATTAAATTCATATTTTATTCTGTTAAAGGAAGGGGGTTAGAATAGCTCTCATCACCAGAAAACACCAACGAATTACATCAGTGTCAAGTGGAAATATCATTGAAGCCAACCTCTGTTTAACCATTGTCCTTACCTCAAGAAGGCAAGCAAGTTTTTTGCTGCTTCTCAATTCCAGGGATGCATCTTTTAAAACATTCAAGTTCTGCATTTAGAAATAAAGGATAAGATTTAATTGACTGCAATTAAACACAAAATTTAACCATTGAAATAAAAAATCTTACTGAATGTTAGAGTTGGCATTTATCAAATTAAACCATGGTAAGATTTACCATTAAAGAATTTAATTTTTAACAGTATTACCTGCTTCAGTTCATGACATTTTTCATTGAAATTAGCTTTAAAAAGTAAACCTCTCAAGCGTTCTTCGTAATTCCCAACTAGACTCATCTGAAAACAAACAAAAACAAATTTCCACTAAGGAATAGATTATTCAATGTGTTGAGATGACTCAAAATCTAACATGTTTGCTGTATACAACTTATTTCCTTTCCATTCCAACTGAGTTTATCTACTTCAACTAAATCTATTACGTGGGAATTAAATAGACACCTTCACACATTTATAGACCAGTTTATAATTTTTAATACCAGTTCATTACAAACAACACAAATCTCTCAGTACAGTAATATTGATAAAGCTTTTAAACAAAACTTGTGTGCAAAATATCTGACCTGGTAGGCAAACTGATCAGGTTTGGTTAAAAGAGATTTGTCTCCAGCATACATCTTGTACTTTGAAATCTAAACAATGGGAAAGAAATGTAAAAAGCAATAATAATTATTTAGATAAGTTTAGATAATGTCAATATAATTAATATAAATAAATTTGTACTTCTTTTACATTATAATTTAAAAAAAATCAATTTGAATGTGACCTTGGCATTTGCTCTATTCCTTTGGATAGAAAAGAAGCTTTGCTTTATTTGCCTTGACAGCTTCCAAATCTAAGTGTTCATTTTATGTAAGAATTTAGCCTTTGAATTTTCCTAATCTCTCAGACTCTCTTAGGTGGAGAGGATTATCCAGTGTGTTTTAAAGGACATTCTAGCTAGCATTTGAAACCCAAATGGTTGGCATGCTTTATCTATGGCTTACTGTGCCACTCAAAATAAAATGAGTAAAACAGAGTAGGGTTAAACATGAAAAGATCAACGCAACAAAACAGCGAACGTTTCGGCAGAAAGCCTTCGTCAGCGAACAAAACAACAGAGAAAACGGTATAAAAATAAAAATAAGAAATAGCACTTAGCTGGTAAGTAGTATCTGTGGGCAGCAATAGAAGTGCCACTCAACTGACCATACAGCATTAAAAAAATAATGTAGACCTATATCTAAAAATTAAAAAAAGGAAGATGCAATATGATAGGATGATATCTACTGTCACATATTTATAAAAGAATAAAAGACTTCACACTGACCTCAGTTTCATCAGGAACAAAAGCTAAAAGTTGGCCCAGGAGTTCTGGTGACAAAATCTTTTCATCAACACTGTACAAAGCTTTTCTAATGTCAGTTACGGGCATCTTCAAGTGTCCCAGTAGAATAGCTAGAAATTAATTATGGCACTGGATCATTGAAGATCATTTATTGGGGCTATCATAATTTATGCCAAATATTGATATTAATCAAAAGATTATAAAAGCAATTAACTAATTATTAATATATTAAATGGCTGCTAGAATAAAAAATTTTTTTTAAAGATAATTAAATTATTTCATTTAATTCCTGTAATTTTGCACTTTTTGTGCTTCATGACTTTAAATAGTATTTAATTTAGAATGTATTTTATTTTCATTTAATTATCCCACAGATTGAAATTTAACTATTCACTTTCATTCCCCAAGAACTTTTAATCTACAGCTGAATTTCTTCATAAACTTAAAAAAAAATAAAATCAAATTTGAACAATTTATTGACAGTAATTTAAACTGAAAACTCACCACTGTAAAAATTATTTGCTGATGTTCAGAAGACTATTGATGTAAAGCAATTATTTATTTTCTCTTAAGGCTTAAAGAAAACCACTATCAATTCGGTGATGAGAATTCCATAAACAATAACTTGGAGAAAAGATTTAGGAGAAAAGAGAATGAATGAATACAGATGGACAGTAAAGAAGGCCAATAGATTTATATTTTCTTGATGTTCATATATTAATTTTTTTTTAAACTTTAATGTATTAAAAAAAAAAAAAAAAAAAAAATTGGTCAGACTGGTTACTTACAAATATTGTAGGCTTTCTTGCTGTCCATTATCAAAATTTCTTTCCGCTTTTTCTTGTCTCCTATTAAAACAAATATAAAGATTCTACAGTTTTTGGAAAAAATTGATATTTGTAAATATTCAATTTCAAAATCTTTTTTATTGCTTTCTACATTCTTTATGACCATAGGGCCAACAAATCATCTTCATTGTGTTTTCAAATATAGATTGAAATTCATTAGATTATCCACTGAGAAATTTAATGTGAGATCTAATGCTTATACTCACTTTGATAGGTTGGTTTGGTGCTAAATTGTGTCTCTAACTCCAAGAATCTGATCACTTCAGGAAGATCATGGTCATTCAGCTTAAAATGTTTTGGCAGCAAAACACAATTATAATACAATTTTAAATTTTGTAGTTTATTCAAACATTAAAAAGAAAATAGTTTTTTAAATATTTCATATGACTTTGATTATGAAGATTGTGATATTCTGGTTGTTTCCTAAAAAAGTAGTCTAAAACAAAAAAATGAAAATCAACTACAGCCGGGGATGTAAACTAATGACAAACAAGCTGACATTGATGCTAGGGAATTTTTCATGCTTGTGAAACATGGAGTTTACTAGGTTCTAGAAAACAATTGGTGTCCATTAACTGGTTCTGAAATTTTAATACATTAAAAAAACATTTCTTAAGTATTTAAATTTAGTACATTAAACTAAAGGAACTAAAAAAACAACACATTTTTATTACTTCATGGTAATGACAACAAAGTTTATAGTTATTTTATACATATTTATAAATTTATCCCTTGAATAATTCATAAATTAAAATATATTTCAACATGTTATAGATAGTTTGTATGTGTTAGATTTACAATATGGACAAATAGAAAAAAATAGTCATATATAAATATGTAAGCATGAATTTTAAGAATTTATAATAAACAGTGTGAAGCTCCACATTTGACAAGTCACCAACCTTCTCCCAAATGGTGTTTTGAACACTTTTGTTATCCAGTTTTTCCCAGTTTATTCGTTTGACACTCATTTTATTGGAGTTGTCTTCCAAATCTGTAACATTCAGAGCACTTTTGGGTAACAAATTCATTAAATAAATTACACTTGTACACAGAAATTAGGCCTATATCTTATATTATTAAAAATTATTAGCATTATATAAATCAAATATGGCAGGGGTGGTCAACATTCTTTCTGTTTTATTTAAATATATTATTATTATTAATTAAATTTTCCTTTTAATTTTAACATAAGATATAAAAAATAAAAAAAATCATTCCAAAATTTTAAAATAATAATGGGGCTTCTTTTAATAACTTCATTATCCTTTTATTTATTGAAAAAAATGAAGGGATCGAGAAACAACATTAAAAGATTATTTTACTTTTGACACAAAATTTGCTTCAATAATACTCAATTCCTAATGTTAACATAAGGAAAGGTTTGTCTACCTTTACTGGCACTCGGCAACAATGGTGGTGGGGGTGGTACTGGTGGTGGATAAATACTAGAGTTTCTGAATTCTTTTTCATTTTCGGGCTCTTGCTTTTGTTTGACAATGTTCTTCGCGTCCTGTGTTTCTTCATTTTTCCAACTCTGATTGCCAATCCTGATTGACTTAAGGCCAAATTCTAGTTTTTTTGCTGGCTTCTTAACTGCTGAGGTTGAACTCGGAAGTGCATTGAGAGCCGTGTGACTTGACGCAAAGATAGGGTTCATGAATGGTCCATCTATTTTTGAGGGTGAAGATTCTCTGAAAAATTACAAGTAAACCTGTAAAACATTTATTTTGGTTTTGTTATAGATATACAGTTATACCCACAAAGTTCATAACACTCCAGCAGGCTTCACACCTTGTGATAATCACAAATTGTAACTCAAAGCATTGCCCAGTAGAGGAGGACAGAGGAAAAAGTTATTACTATACCGGTACCACATTTATGAATAGTCTTTAAATCCAACCATCAGGCGATGAAGAATTAAACATCAAAAATCTTTTTGACACAAAATTATCATTAAAATAAATACTTATAACTAGGTCTGTGCAGTTTTTGACACTGCGTCTGGGTATTTTGAGAAAACACCTGTTGCCTGTTGCATCCAAGTGTTACTACACAAATGGAGTTAACATCTCATTTTCCTTTAAACAAAAGTCCTACAGATAGTCCTAAACCATGGACCCGTGGCTTTTTTTGGTAAGTACTGAAGAAGCACAGCAATACTGGGGTAGTCCCTCTTCAGAACGAATGAATGCCCCCCATTTTTGTAACACACTTGAATAATAGTTGAACAGATACTACACCTTGATCTTGGCTAAGATGAAACAAATTAAAACTTTTTTCCTGAGTTCAACCATCATGCATGATGCTGCGGGACAGCTTTTTTTTATACATTTCACTAAGTACTATTAAAATAAAACAACGTCGAGTAGGGGGAGGCCCGATTGTGAAAAGGAAGCAGGACACACCAGATGCAAAATGTATATAAGAATAAGATATTCCACGGAATGTAATTTAATTTTAGAAATAGAATAGTAGCAATAACGTCAGATATCATGTATCTCATCATACTCTTCAACATCACTGCTGCTGTCCGAGGAGTAGTTGATGTGACTGTCCGTGAGAATATTTTCTTCAAAGGAGCCTTTGAATAGCTCCAAGCCTTTATGTGATGTGTGTAGCTGAGGTCGAGCAGCGCTGACTTTATTTGCCATGGCTCCATCATTATGAATCTGGCCATTGTTCATCTGCAAATCTTTCTCTGGCACTGGTAAGTTGACAGGTATAACTGTGACATATCGTTTCAAGTCACTGTCACTCACTGCATCATTATCTTAAAAAATAAATATTCTATAAGCAGTAAGAAGGAAAACATAAAACAGAAAGTATCTGGAATTCTATAGTAATTTTTAAATAAATTTGTATAGAATTTTAAAAACGACCTTTTACCTGGTTCAGGCGAGAAGGGATAAATTAATTTTAAATGCTTTTTTGTTACCAGTTATATCTCATATCTGAAATACTATTGAATTATTCTCTCATTTAAAAAAAAAAAAAATTTAAAATTGTATTCAATTCCTTCAATTATTAGCATTTTTATGGTTAATTTTAATATAATAGATACTGCGTAGAAGTGGTTTGAAAGAAATATTAAGAGCAGAATGTGTGGCAGTAACTTGAAAGGAAGTTGTTGAAATCTAACATGGAACCATTACCAAAGAAGTATAAAATACAGTCTAAGAATTTTAATGTTTCCTTGTTCAACAACTTCCTGTAAAGTTATCTTTGTCCTCTATGTTCTCTTTATTGTGATTTCTGAAGAAGCCATTCAACCAAAATCCCAATTTGATAATCTTGTAGATAATTTTTTAAAATGCTGTTATATATCCTGCTCTTAGTATTATATTTCTAACAGAACTAACATATATCCTGCTCTTAGTATTATACTTTTAATCAGAACTAACATACATCCTGCTTTTGGTATTAATACTTTTAATCAGAACTAACATACATCCTGCTCTTAGTATTATACTTTTAATCAGAACTAACATATATCCTGCTCTTAGCATTATATTTCTAATCAGAACTAACAATAATTTTGTAAAGCCATCTTCGCCCCTTCTGGCAACTCAAATTTACCTTTAGTTTTTCCTTGCACAATTAAAGCTTGCCTTATTTCTTCAACTGCTCTCTTAGTTTCTCCTAGTTCCCTCAACAGACTTTCATTATACCATATCCCTTGTGAATTTGATAAGCCTTTTGGTAGGCTCCATTTTGAATGTAAACTGCCTGATTCTTCAG
Organism: Lymnaea stagnalis; assembly: GCA_964033795.1. NCBI lineage: Eukaryota > Metazoa > Mollusca > Gastropoda > Lymnaeidae > Lymnaea > Lymnaea stagnalis. Next base: position 11,940 of record CAXITT010000114.1, on the reverse strand, counting down.
TACTATCATTTTCTTCATCGTCGTCAGAGGAAAACTACAGATAAAAAGTAGTTAATTAAAGTATAAAATTATTAAGTACTTTACACAAAACTCTGCCAAGGCCGGTCCAAGCCTGGGTGCAAAAGGAGAAGGGTTGGCGTGAGGCCAACTATCTCACCCATAAAAACAAATTGCTACAGAAATGTCATCAAGAAAAAACTAACAAATTTCAGCCCTGAGAAGAGAGGGCTCTTCTTCTTCAAGACAAGCTAGAAGATTTTTTGGCCAAACCCAGGCTATACTATACACCTGGAAGCAACTGGAAAGGAAAGCACAGGACTGTGATGAGTGGAAAATGCTTGTCGACAGCCAATGCCCCAGACGGGGTAAAAAGGCATAATAATAATAAGAAGAAGACTTTACACAAAATGCAAGCCAAATCAATAATATATCTATTCTGAATCTTAAATATAGTTAAAATATTAAGTTAAGACCATTAATTGATATTTTTTTAATGTGATGTAAACAGCAGGCGTTTTTAACAGGTGTATCTTGATACTCTGCTGTGTCACCAAAGTTCACAGGTGTGTAACAAATTTATTATATAAAAGTATAAAAATCATTAAAAATAGATGTAACAAATTTTTATGGGACAATTTATTTACATTGCATAAGTATGGGACCTATAATATAAATAAATGAATTTAATTTGAAATTTTTAAAAAATTATTTAAAAGCTGCACATCAACACTGCAGAAATATTTTTGTTAAAATAGGAGTACATGTATATTGTTTTGAAATATTTTGTGTGATTAGGATCAGACGGTCAAATGACAACAGAGGTTGTTTACCAGTGCCGTAGAGGACTATTTTAAAACATTCATGATTTCATCTACACTAATTATTTAATTTGAAAAACAGTGTTTATATTTTGCAATATCAATTTTATTGAATCCACGCCCTGAGCTTGAAAGTTATGAATTTTAGTTTTTTAAAAAATAATATATAAAACATAACATTGTTCTCACCGGTTCAGGTTGGTCACCTTGTATTTTTCCATTTCCTAGTTTAAATGGTTTAAAATAGTTCTTTTAATATTGTATTATCAATAACCATTCAAAAATGACCAAAACTAAAAGTTTTAAAATAAAAATTGTGGAAATTTTTTGCCAATTGTTAGTTAAATTTTAATAAATTTATTTGTAACTCATTCATTTTATAAATTTAAAGTTGAAGATTAAATGAAATTTATAATAAAAAGTTGCTAAAGAAATTTGCAAAACAAATGAATTAAAACATAACAATATGGGTAAAGAATAAAAAAACTAACCATAGACAATTTCCTCGTCAGAGTTAATTCCTGTGACAAGTTTTTCATCTCTCCATCCATCAGCTAATGGTCTTTCAATGTAATCACCATTTTTATCCCAGGCTTCATTTCCAGGAGAACCAATAGAGGATAATTCATCTGGAATCAATATACAAATATCATACTTAATAAGTTTAAAAAAAGGTACATTGTCTACCCTACATGTAAATAAATTTGCAGGTACAACACCAAGATTATCTCATTAACTTGGACTTCGTAAAAAAATCCCCTATTGCTTACTTACCACTAGGTAAACTCATATTTACCCATTTTAATTCAAAAGCGCAATGCTTTACAAGTTTGCGCACATGTCTCACCTATTCAAATGATGGCTACCTTTGCTTGTAGGACTGATTTCCTCAATCATACAATGTATACTGGTACTTTAAGAAAGCTAAATTCCTAAGAATCCAACATACCATCTACTTTTGTCCAGTCTTGTCCCATTTTCCCATCAACCAAATCTTGATCATCAGGAGTCAACATTGGCATTACAAGCTGCCATAAAGTTTTCTTTGACGGTGTATCCAGAATTAGTTCTAGATTTTTTAGCAGTGGACTCAGTTCACTAAAACAAAAATAAAAAATTTGAGGAACATAAAAATAAGTGCACTAGTATTTCTCACAATTTCATCTTCAAATTGTGCCATACTGATTATTAGGGCTCATCCAGGTACTGATCCAGATACCTGGAAATGCTGAGTATTAGCACACTTTGTACATACACGGACCTGGCAACAACAAAAAATAGAATCGAGTCCGAGTCTTAGTGTTAAAAAAACAGAGTGGGGAGAAATACACAACCTCTACATTGTTTTTACATACATTTTTACAGTTTACTGAATAAAGAAATAATAGAAAACTGACTAGCGATTGTTTCGTCAGTGGTTTTATAATGCACTTTTCACTTCTCCCCTATGGGGGAAATGCATTAAAGTAAATGAGAAGACAACCCTTTTTTTTTTTTTTTTTTAACAACCGGACCCGCTTGATTTTGTTTTAAAATACCTGGACCAAATGTAAAAACTTCACCCAGCTCAGTCCTACTGTTGATATACATTTATTTTAAGTGTAATTTTAGGTCTATTTTAATCATTTAAAAATCTATACACTATCATAAATTATAATTGTTGTCTCAAGCACACAGTCAGGTAAAAAAGCACTGGTGATGTAAACATAGATTACTCTGTTTTCAAGAGCATAATGATCATAGCTAGAGAAATTGTTGGTTTTTTTCAACTTTTAAAAGAACCAAGCAAAATAAGAATCGTACTAATCGGTAGAGTAGGTCTTTAAAGAGTTCAGAAACTTAATTCTCTCTGTATAGGTCAGCAGATCATCAACTTGTTGGAGGAAAGGAGATGGGAATCCATGTAAGTCCAGCACTTGTGGAACATTTTCTGCACCTGAGCAGAGATATAATTATTTAATTTACAGCATTTCAATTTTTTTTAAATTTAATTGTGAGATCACCCATTCTACATGTATAGAACGAGCTGTGTTGAATGCAAAAATATTAATCCTTATTTGAATAAATGATTTACTATTTGACATGCTCAAAGAAACGTTATTGCATTATTCAAACAAAGTTAGAGCATTTTGTACAAAAAACTGATAGCTTAATTGGATAACTTAAAATTTAAAGCATAACTTGGTGTAAGAAAAATTCATTTCAGTAGCATTTATATAAATAAGTGTTTTAAAATCTTACTATTCTTACCCAATGAAAATATTTCGAATGCATCAACTCTATGAGATACAAATTCTTGATGAGGGGGAGGCAACTGAGCAATGACAAACTGCCACAAGGTCTTTTTTGATGGAGTCTCCAGTAATATTGACAAGTTATCAAATAATTCAGTTATGTCCCTGTCAAAATTAAGTCTTCTGTTAGCCCTGAAGATCTGCTTAGGTACAAATTATGATTATACCTGTACACAAAGTTACATTACCAAATTTAGTTTCAAAAATTTATTTACTAATAGTATTGAATTACATTCTAACCCCTGTGGTTAAATTTTTCTAATTAAAAGCTAAATAAGATTTTTTAAATATATAAACTGCTCGCTGATAATTGTAATCTTAAAAGGATGTCCGTGAAGGTCTGTTCAATAAATTATTATTTTTGTTGTTGTTTAATTTTAAAACGCAATAACCCTTGTATAAACAAATTTCTAAATAACTTAAAAACTGTTTTTTAAGCTAAAAGGGAGCCATTGGTTTACTTGTTTATGTGATACTGTTTCAACGCTTTTTTCAATGAACTTCTTTCTTTTGGTGTCAGGAGAAAAGCTGCCTAAGTAAGGAGAAAATAAAATATTCAATGTTGAATTATTTATTCCATTTTAGAAAGTGGTATAAATATTGCAATTAATAAATAGATTTTTTTGAAATTTTGTTTTCTTGTATTTATTACAATGCATGTTTGAGTAAAAGGGCACTTTTCATTGGCGATTTCCTCCGTTGTCAAACAAGGAATAAAGAATAATTTTTTTTTTTTTATCTGAAAAACAAGGTGGATAAAAGGCTCTTAATTGTTTTGTTACTTTCCTTAACTATATGGTGAGTTCAATGTGATAACATTTGGTGATGACACATAGTTCAAAGTAATAACTATATTGGTGACAGTGAATAGGTCAAAGTGATAAAGATTCTACATGATAAATGATTAATCCAAAAAAAAAAAGTACAATACCTTGTCAAGAAATGTGTCACCATTAGAATTAGTGATGGTCTCATTAAAGAAAATATCATCTGTAGAGTCATGGCTTGAACATGAAGATGATGATAATGTAGAGGCAGATTTAATGCTGCCATCTGAAAAAAAAAATTATTTGTAAAAAAAAAACCCATCTAATATAAAAATAACTTTGACAGTGCACTCAACTGCATTGCTTGATACTTAACAGAGACATCAGAAAAAAACAACTCATCTAATATAAAGATAAATTTGACTGTGCACTCAACTGGATTGGTTGATACTTAACAGAGACATTAGAGAAAATAAAAAAATACTTGGAATAAATAAATACTTGAAAAACTAAAAAATAGTGACATTGTGTACAGCAATTACAGTCAGAGCATCTTAGAATTTCCAGTGTAGGTGCAGAACCACTTTCTTGGAGCATATGAACCATTTTGTCATGATCACATTTCCTGAAAAATAATATTAAAAAATGGATATCACACAAGTAATTTTCAGAGAGCATTGAGGGTTATGTCTTAATTGGCAAACAAGGTGGCATTTTACAACAGACTTAAAAATACACTTTTTAATTAAAATGAATTTTATAAAGCTGTCACTCTTGGATTTACTATGGAAATGAGCGAAACATAGGTACCGGTATAGAAAAACCTGAAAAAAACAAAGCAGGTTTTCCCATACTTTGTTCTGCTCATTTCCATTTTTCTAACCTGATTGCAGTCTCTCCCCCTTATTACCATTGAATTTACTAACCTAATTTTCTTTAACCTGAGTTACCATGTTAAAAAAAACAAAAAAACATAACAATAAACTGAGAACCAATAAGCAGAAAATGAGCAATGACTCACCTGATATCTATATTGTTAAGTTTAATCATAAAATCTCCCACCCTCAGTCCTGCCTTTTCAGCAGCTCCACCGGGATCAATGGATTCAATGTAAGCTGGACTACTAGATTTAATAACGAAACCAAAACTACCTCCTTCACGCACGACCTGAATCAACCTAAGTATACAAAAAAACAAACATATTAAAAAGTCATTTGAATTTTTTAAAATGACTATTTTTTAATTAATTGCTTATCTCTGTGGTGCACTATCTCCCAGATAATACATTAATCTTTAGATAGTTATTGACTTTTGTATGAAAGAATACAGAAAGATAATTTGTTAATATAACCAGACTCATACAAAAGTAACTAGAAATTTATTGTTTCAATTTTATTTTAATGACCAAGCACAGTAAAGAGCTCATAAAAAGTCTAAATTGCACTCATCTAACCAGTATCCCTAAACTTCAGAATATGGCACCATTAACCTAACAATCAAACTTTGCTGCTAATGATGTTCTTCTCAAATCTTTGAGACTCCCCAAACCTATTTCTAATCACAAAATGTGAAAATTCTTCACTAATAACCGGTATATTACATTTTTGAAGAGCAAAGGCATTGCATCTTATTTTTTGAGTTAAATGGAGAGTGAATGATATTTCAGACTTCTTGTATGAATTTAAGAATATACCGTTAACAATTATATTTATTGAAGACAGTTTCAATACAAAATATACAATGCTTATGATCTTACTTTTTCTTTCCTTTTGGATGATTAGTGATGGAATGTGACTTGTGACTTGATTTATCACTTGAAGTCATTTGATATTTTGTTTTGTTAATTAAACTATCAAAATGAAGCCGCTGAGTGGGCGGTATCAATAACCTGTAAATGGATTTAAAAAGTGACTTATTCAACTTTTAAGTCACAGAAAACTAAAGAAGCAGAGATTTGATAGTTACATTAGTTCATAATGTACATAATATAGTAAGATATCAATAAAAAGAGCTGACTTTTTTAAATATAAGATGAGATGAGATAAAATTATTTTATTGAATCAAATAATTTTGTTAATTAAACTATCAAAATGAAGCCGCTGAGTGGGCGGTATCAATAACCTGTAAATGGATTTAAAAAGTGACTTATTCAACTTTTAAGTCACAGAAAACTAAAGAAGCAGAGGTTTGATAGTTACATTAGTTCATAATGTACATAATATAGTAAGATATCAATAAAAAGAGCTGACTTATTTAAATATAAGATGAGATGAGATAAAATTATTTTATTGAATCAAATAAATGGAAGCATGTTTTGATTATATTGTACATATTTATTTTCAGCATTTGGATAAAAAAGTCTGAATAAGATAGCAAAAACTGTAATAATTTAAACATAAGACATTTAAAGTTTTACTCAAATGCAAAAATCAGACATCATATTTCATAACTATTCAGCCTGGGAAAATTGTTTAGGGCACAAATACATTACTATGTCTTTTGATCCTTACATTGAGGAAAAGAATTCACCTTGATCAAGCTGATCTTATGTAACTGTGATGAAGTTATATGATTATCATCTCTCAATATGGGATACATTTTCTCAGACCTACCTAATGGTTGTGATTATATTTCTTGACTCATCTGACCAGAGAACTTTGTTCAGGGTCTTACAAAGAATTGTGATATCTCTATCTTCAGCATAACGTTTGAGAGCAGATACCACAGCTATTTTTCTTTTGTAGTCACCACCCAACAGACTCTCCAACTGAGAAGTTATAAAACATTGAAACATTCTAAAAAAAAATGTATTGTCAAATAAATATTTCAATAAACATTAGTTAAAAAAGATAGCATCACAAATGTAACAGGCCAGGCTTTAGACTTTAGTCATTTATTACTTTTATTACTTCTCTTTCCTTCAATCTTTTTACCACCCTATATATTCTAACAAGACCTTATTAAGGTCATGAGTGCCTAACCTTGTTATGTAAATCCTTGGCTCTGTAAAACCTTGTATCGGGAGCATTAATTTGAGACAAGTTTTTATCCATTTGGACCATATTGCTGGATCGGCCTATTGGTATGGTGAGTAGGTTAAGTACACCAGACCTCTGGGACAGAGCAGATTGCAGTTTTTCAAATCTTACTGGAGATTTGCCATTAACTTCCAGGATGATATCTCCTGTTATTATATAGGAATTAGAATTTCAAATATACAATTAAAAACAATGTGTTAATTGTGCTTTATCGCTTGTATAAGTAATGAGTTTTTTTAATTTTTAATTTTTGTGACTTTCAAATGATTTGAAACAATTTTTAAGGTATTTTTGGGATTTATTACTGAGACATTTAAATTTTCGAATGACATTTGTTTATAAACACAAGATGTGTCATTGTCATGATAAAAGCTGTGCATTGACCAGTAAATAAAAATTTAAGGATTGCAATTTACATCGAGTTGTGTTGGCTTGACTAAATCTATCACAATTGTTTGATATTAAAAAAATTAATGTATTCTGTTATAATTTTTATAACCTATGTTTTTAATGCATACACAAAAAATATTTTTAAAAAAACATGACTTAAGTCATTTATTTAAACATCCTTTTAAGTTTTGTCAAAAGCTTTAATTAAATTATACATTTGGTGGCATTAACTTAAGTTTACCTGCTCTAAGTCCAGACTGGAAGGCTGGCCCACCAAAGCTTACAGATCCTATAATCACGGGTTTCTCATTTAACACACTGAACCCATATCCAGCCACAGGATCTGGCTTAATAACAATTGTTTGCAAGCAGGAGACAACCTCAAGTTCTGGAGGTTGTTTGGAAATACTTTTACTCATCAGTCTGATCTCATCGACGGACAAAGTAGTTACATCTTGGCCACCCACTTCCAACAACTGGTCACCTGGCATGAGCCCAGCTCTAAAAGCTAAACTACCTTTCTCAACAGATATTACGTAACTTGGCCCTTGCCCACATATTTCAAACCCATATAAACGAGGCCATTTGTTGAACAATTTGAGTGGCATCTTGAAGTAATCACTAGAAGTTTAAAACAAACATACAGCAGTATAACTATTCCAAAACAAAAATTACTACACTACACATCTTGTCAGAACTCACAGAAGTTTTTCTAAAAATAAAAAAAGAATATAAACTAGTAAAAAGACTAATTAATAGTTTTAAAGTATTTAAAATAACATATATATATATATATTAATATATCTTTAAACTAAATGAAAATGTATTTTTAGGCTGAAATTATGTATGATCTTAACTTTTTTAAAAAAGCTCATACTCATACCAGAGAAATTAAGATTTCCCCCCCCGTGCCGTATACGGGAGACAACTTCTGAGTTCTGACTGAGAGATAGGCCAAACTCAATCAATATTGCAATGTGGTCGTTTTAAATAAAATATAACATGCCAGCATCGGCAGTAGCTAAAAAGTCAATACGTGTTTTCAAGACTGTCCAAGAAAAAGGAAATGCAAGAGTATTGATATGTTAGCTACAATAAGGGGAACAGTACCACAAAACAGTTTCCTATTTCTGAAATGTATTGCTAAATCAACGTCGTTAATCACCACTGGACTGCATTTTTTAAATTGCATTATTATTATTTTTTTTTATTAGCAGGACGAAATTATAAAAAAGGTGAATGCCTATATGGGCCTACATTTATAATATACTGGACGATACTCATATGCCTACACACGAGCAGGGGCTTAGCTAGGGTTGGTGTCACCCAGTCCCGTAAAAAGTCATGGTGTCCCCCACTCCCCCCCCCCCCCCCCCCCACTTCAACGATGGATTTCTTCTTGTTAAAATAAGTCCACCGTACAACAATGACAAGACAAAATAATTAATTGAAGGTCAGGAGGTAGGCCCAAATGTGTTTAAGAACTGTGACATCGTATTTGATATCAATCACTTCAATCGGCGAAGAATCGTGGTCAAAATGACGTTTTTCTGACCTAATTATAGTGCCACCTCATTTCTGACGTAGGGTCCTTATAAACTTTGAACTTTTAATAAAGCGAGCATTTGGATTTATTACATCTGTGGACAATTTATGTGTGATAGGTTATCCTTTTATGAAGTTCGATTAGACCGAGCAGTGTGAGCTGTGTAAATATACAATTTTTCAATTTGGTGTCACCCTCTGTCGGCACCCACCTAACTATGCCACTAATGGGGTATCTGAAAACCGTTCTCACGCACACTCATAACGTGTGGGGGTGAATGGGGAAAACATCCAGGGCACCATCGGGGTGGGGCGCCAAAATAGAAAATTATCTTATTTTTAAAAATAAAATAAAAATATAGATGGTATAGGACCTTGTTAGTGACTCAAACAATAAAATTTCTGAAACTGTTGCACCACAATTATGCCACACATAAGAATGAAACCGTTTCACCACAATTTGCCAAACATAAGAATGAAACTGTTGCATCATAATTATGCCACACATAAGAAAGAAACTGTTGCACCTCAATTATGCCACACATAAAAATGAAACTGTTGCACCACAATTATGCCACACATAAAAATGAAACTGTTGCATCACAATTATGCCACACATAAGAATCAAACTGTTGCATCACAATTATGCCACACATAAAAATGAAACTGTTGCACCACAATTATGCCACACATAAAAATGAAACTGTTGCATCACAATTTGCCAAACATAAGAATGAAACTGTTGCATCATAATTATGCCACACATAAGAAAGAAACTGTTGCACCTCAATTATGCCACACATAAAAATGAAACTGTTGCCCTACAATTATGCCACACATAAAAATGCAACTGATTAACCTCAGCTGCCAAAAAAATTGTTTGTCCTCTGATTAGGCATTATAAAGTTTTTTCACAACCCTGAAAATACCTGTCACCTTCAGATGATGACGAGGTAACCATGTGATAGTATGTGATACATCATTTAGTATAGAAAATCTCTCTGTGATTACTTTATACGCCTCTGCATAGAGTATCAGATGTTAGTAGTGTATCAGATGTTTGTATGTGTTTGTGGCGCCCCTTTTCTACTGGCGCCCTTCAACATTTGCTTGTGTTACTTAATGGTTAACCAATGCCTGTATGTAACGTGTCTTCATAATTGTTCTAATGACTTCTCTTAATTCTTAGTTTTACCAAAAATTGTTATTGTAAGGTAGCCTATATTCAAGGGGGTCTATACCCCCCCCCCACACACATACACTTCTAAGTGGTGGAAGCCACCCCTTACGCCCCCCACCCCCCCCCCCATGAACCTTGGTCTGTTCTGCATGTATTGACTTAAGTTTTTTTTAATGGACACTACCAGGGGCGTAGGAAGGTGGTGGAGGAGCGATTCCTCCCCAATGCCCTAACTCTAAGCTACGCCTTGGGGAAGCGCCTAATATTAATATGATATGGGCATAATGACGACGACACGGATCAGTTGTAACTCTGCCCCCCCCCCCTTTCTCGCTTAACATAAAATAAGTTCAATTTGTGGCACCACTTAGGCTTAGTGTAGCGGCAACCAACCTTTTTTTCCTCCCGTAACCCTTAATTAGACTTATATTGATTTTCTCTTTATTTTTTATTTTTTAAAATTTTTTTGACGTTTTCCGCCATTATCAATATTAAAATAATTCTACCTCCCGCTGAGAATAAATACTTCCGGAGCAAAAAAAAAAAAAATAACGAAGTGGCTATAGGTACTCGAGTACCCATCGTTGCCAATGACTATTCGCACCCGAAAGTCTTAGTAATCGAAAAAAAACATGATCCGAACCAGAGGCTTAATAATCGACAAGTTTGCCGCTCTTGCTTTCTTAAAAATGGAGGTTGGCAGCATTTTGACACCTATGCGTCTTTTGAAGACGAATTAAATTATTTTTGTAAAGAACACAATGTGTGTTTCACTAAAAGATCGTCAGAGAAGATGAAAGATCCCAATTAGGAACACCTTAAATATGAATATATAATTCACAGTTGCAAACAAGGCGTTAAATGCAAGTCAAAGTCTTCAACAACAGGGCCAACGAAAATCACAAGTCACAAGTGTAAGTAATAAAGTAATAATAATAGGTTAACTTTAAATTTAGTTGGTCTTGTCATGTAATAATTCTTTCTCCAAGCCAATGATGATTACCACGGTAAATGTAGAGCACGAATGCCACTATTTTATCGATGGCGGCGACTAATCTAACATATCCCTAAATCGATCCCTATGTAGGTACTTTGACACAAAATTTAAATATTGTCCGATTGCCATGAATGATACATCATTTTAAAGGGCTAGCCATAAGCTTTATAACAACACCAACTTTATCTTTCTATCTTTTATAGAACTGGAGTTATGATTTTTTTTGTCAATTTTTTTATGCTATATATTTGACCCCAAAAACTTGTGACCCACTTTTCAATTTTTTCCACTTTTTGACCCATAACTTTTTTATTTTTAAAGATAAGGGTACCAAATTTTCAGCACACACTCTCAATGCAATGTAAAACACAATGNTGAAAAGTATTGAATAGAAATGAAAATTCTTACATAAATATATTTACTCAAAATAATTTTATAAAGAAATGCAAACAGTAATAATACAACATTAAAAGAAAAGATAACAGCCTGAAAATAAACATGTGAAAAGTATTTTAAAAAAGTAAAATTCAAAATGGTTCTTACATTAATATATTTACACAAAATAACTTTCTAAATAAATACAAACAGTACCGTAACTAATAAAAAGATTAAAAGAGAAGTTAACAGTCTGAAAAAGAAAAGTTTGAAAAGTATTAAAAAAGTAATCAAGACAAAAGATAAAAAAATACATATACATTATATACATATCTACAAATTATAATTTTCTAAATTAATTCAAACAGCATTAAAAACACTAGAATAAAAAGTTATATGAGCCTGAAACAGAAAAATGGAATAAAGGAGGTATTAAAAAAAATATCCCTTCAAAATTAAACAACAACAAAAACAAAGGTTCATATTGTTTTTAAGTATTTACACAATGAAATCTATAAAAAGCATGAAAAAGTGAA
>CAXITT010000113.1:1492593-1503198 GCA_964033795.1 Lymnaea stagnalis | reverse complement strand
ATTGATGTATAGTTGTTAGGATGTCATTGCTGTGTAGTTGTTAGGATGTCATTGTTATGTAGTTGTTAGGATGTCATTGCTTTGTCGTTTTTAGGATGTCATTGCTGTGTAGTTGTTAGGATGTCATTGATGTGTAGTTATTACGATGTCATTGCTGTGTATTTGTTAGGATGTCATTGCTGTGTAGTTGTTAGGCTGTCATTGCTGTGTAGTTGTTAGGCTTTCATTGCTGTGTAGTTGTTAGGATGTCATTGCTGTGTAGTTGTTAGGATGACATTGCTCTGTAGTTGTTTGGATGTCATTGTTGTGTATTTGTTAGGTTGTCATTGCTGTTTAGTTGTTAGGATGTCATTGCTGTGTAGTTGTTAGGATGTCATTGTTGTGTAGTTGTTAGGATGTCATTGTTGTGTAGTTGTTATGATGTCATTGCTGCGTAGTTGTTAGGATGTCATTGTTGAATAGTTGTTAGGATGTCATTGATGTGAAGTTGTTAGGATGTCATTGCTGTGTAGTAGTTATGATGTCATTGCTGTGTAGTTGTTAGGATGTCATTGCTGTGTAGTTGTTAGGATGACATTGCTCTGTAGTTGTTTGGATGTCATTGTTGTGTATTTGTTAGGTTGTCATTGCTGTTTAGTTGTTAGGATGTCATTGCTGTGTAGTTGTTAGGATGTCATTGTTGTGTAGTTGTTAGGATGTCATTGTTGTGTAGTTGTTATGATGTCATTGCTGCGTAGTTGTTAGGATGTCATTGTTGAATAGTTGTTAGGATGTCATTGATGTGAAGTTGTTAGGATGTCATTGCTGTGTAGTAGTTATGATGTCATTGCTGTGTAGTTGTTAGGATGTCATTGCTGTGTAGTTGTTAGGATGACATTGCTCTGTAGTTGTTTGGATGTCATTGTTGTGTATTTGTCAGGTTGTCATTGCTGTATAGTTGTTAGGATGTCATTGCTGTGTAGTTGTTAGGCTGTCATTGCTATGTAGTTGTTAGGATATCATTGCTGTGTAGTTGTTAGGATGTCATTATTGTGTAGTTGTTAGGATGTTATTGCTGTGTAGTTGTTAGGCTGTCATTGCTGTGTAGTTATTAGGATGTCATTGTTGTGAAGTTGTTAGGTTGTCCTTGCTGTGTAGTTGTTATGCCGTCATTGATGTGTAGTTGTTAGGTTGTCATTGCTGTGTAGTTGTTAGGCTGTCATTGTTGTGTAGTTGTTAGGTTGTCATTGCTGTGTAGTTGTTAGGATGTCATTGCTGTGTAGTTGTTAGGATGTCATTGCTGTGTAGTTGTTAGGATGTCATTGCTGTGTAGTTGTTAGGATGTCATTGCTGTGTAGTTGTTAGGATGTCATTGCTGTGTAGTTGTTAGGATGTCATTGCTGTGTAGTTGTTAGGATGTCATTGCTGTGTAGTTGTTAGGATGTCATTGCTGTGTAGTTGTTAGGATGTCATTGCTGTGTAGTTGTTAGGATGTCATTGCTGTGTAGTTGTTAGGATGTCATTGCTGTGTAGTTGTTAGGATGTCATTGCTGTGTAGTTGTTAGGATGTCATTGCTGTGTAGTTGTTAGGATGTCATTGCTGTGTAGTTGTTAGGATGTCATTGCTGTGTAGTTGTTAGGATGTCATTGCTGTGTAGTTGTTAGGATGTCATTGCTGTGTAGTTGTTAGGATGTCATTGCTGTGTAGTTGTTAGGATGTCATTGCTGTGTAGTTGTTAGGATGTCATTGCTGTGTAGTTGTTAGGATGTCATTGCTGTGTAGTTGTTAGGATGTCATTGCTGTGTAGTTGTTAGGATGTCATTGCTGTGTAGTTGTTAGGATGTCATTGCTGTGTAGTTGTTAGGATGTCATTGCTGTGTAGTTGTTAGGATGTCATTGCTGTGTAGTTGTTAGGATGTCATTGCTGTGTAGTTGTTAGGATGTCATTGCTGTGTAGTTGTTAGGCTGTCATTGCTGTGTAGTTGTTAGGTTGTCATTGCTGTGTAGTTGTTAGGCTATCATTGTTGTGTAGTTGTTAGGTTGTCATTGCTGTGTAGTTGTTAGGATGTCATTGTTGTGTAGTTGTTAGGATGTCATTGCTGTGTAGTTGTTAGGATGTCATTGCTGTGTAGTTGTTAGGATGTCATTGCTGTGTAGTTGTTAGGCTTTCATTGCTGTGTAGTTGTTAGGATGTCATTGCTGTGTAGTTGTTATTATGTCATTGCTGTGTAGTTGTTAGGATATCATTGCTGTGTGGTTGTTAGGATGTCATTGATGTGTAGTTGTTAGGATGTCATTGCTGTGTAGTTGTTAGGTTGTCATTGCTGTGTAGTTGTTAAGATGTCATTGCTGTGTAGTTGTTAGGCTGTCATTGCTGTGTAGTTGTTAGGATTTCATTGCTTTGTAGTTGTTAGGATGTCATTCCTAGGTAGTATTTACGAGTCAATTGCTGTGTAGTTGTTAGGCTGTCATTGCTGTGTAGTTGTTAGGATATCATTGCTGTGTAGTTGTTAGGATGTCATTGCTGTGTAGTTGTTAGGATGTCATTGCTGTGTAGTTGTTAGGCTGTCATTACTGTGTAGTTGCTAGGATATCATTGCTGTGTAGTTGTTAGGATGTCATTATTGTGTAGTTGTTAGGATGTCATTATTGTGTAGTTGTTAGTTTGTCATTGTTGTGTAGTTGTTAGGATGTCATTGTTGTGTAGTGGTTAGGATGTCATTGTTGTGTAGTTGTTAGGATGTCATTGATGTATAGTTCTTAGGATGTCATTGCTGTGTAGTTGTTAGGATGTCATTGTTATGTAGTTGTTAGGATGTCATTGCTTTGTCGTTTTTAGGATGTCATTGCTGTGTAGTTGTTAGGTTGTCATTGCTGTGTAGTTGTTAGGATGTCATTGTTGTGTATTTTTTAGGTTGTCATTGCTGTGTAGTTGTTAGGATGTCATTGCTGTGTAGTTGTTAGGATGTCATTGTTGTGTAGTTGTTAGGAATTCATTGCTGTGTAGTTGTTAGGATGTCATTGTTGAATAGTTGTTAGGATGTCATTGATTTGTAGTTGTTAGGATGTCATTGCTGTGTAGTTGTTAGGATGTCATTGCTGTGTAGTTGTTAGGATGTCATTGCTGTGTAGTTGTTAGGCTTTCATTGCTGTGTAGTTGTTAGGATGTCATTGCTGTGTAGTTGTTATTATGTCATTGCTGTGTAGTTGTTAGGATATCATTGCTGTGTGGTTGTTAGGATGTCATTGATGTGTAGTTGTTAGGATGTCATTGCTGTGTAGTTGTTAGGATGTCATTGCTGTGTAGTTGTTAGGATGTCATTGCTGTGTAGTTGTTAGGATGTCATTGCTGTGTAGTTGTTAGGATGTCATTGCTGTGTAGTTGTTAGGATGTCATTGCTGTGTAGTTGTTAGGATGTCATTGCTGTGTAGTTGTTAGGATGTCATTGCTGTGTAGTTGTTAGGATGTCATTGCTGTGTAGTTGTTAGGATGTCATTGCTGTGTAGTTGTTAGGATGTCATTGCTGTGTAGTTGTTAGGATGTCATTGCTGTGTAGTTGTTAGGATGTCATTGCTGTGTAGTTGTTAGGATGTCATTGCTGTGTAGTTGTTAGGATGTCATTGCTGTGTAGTTGTTAGGATGTCATTGCTGTGTAGTTGTTAGGATGTCATTGCTGTGTAGTTGTTAGGATGTCATTGCTGTGTAGTTGTTAGGATGTCATTGCTGTGTAGTTGTTAGGATGTCATTGCTGTGTAGTTGTTAGGATGTCATTGCTGTGTAGTTGTTAGGATGTCATTGCTGTGTAGTTGTTAGGATGTCATTGCTGTGTAGTTGTTAGGATGTCATTGCTGTGTAGTTGTTAGGATGTCATTGCTGTGTAGTTGTTAGGATGTCATTGCTGTGTAGTTGTTAGGATGTCATTGCTGTGTAGTTGTTAGGATGTCATTGCTGTGTAGTTGTTAGGATGTCATTGCTGTGTAGTTGTTAGGATGTCATTGCTGTGTAGTTGTTAGGATGACATTGCTCTGTAGTTGTTTGGATGTCATTGTTGTGTATTTGTTAGGATGTCATTGCTGTATAGTTGTTAGGATGTCATTGCTGTGTAGTTGTTAGGATGTCATTGATGTGTAGTTGTTAGGATGTCATTGATGTGTAGTTGTTAGGATGTCATTGCTGTGTAGTTGTTAGGATGTCATTGCTGTGTAGTTGTTAGGCTGTCATTTCTTTGTAGTTGTTAGGCTTTCATTGCTGTGTAGTTGTTACGATTTCATTGCTGTGTAGTTGTTAGGATATCATTGCTGTGTTGTTTTTATGATGTCATTGCTGTGTAGTTGTTACGAGTCATTGCTGTGTAGTTGTTAGGCTGTCATTGCTATGTAGTTGTTATGATATCAACGCTGTGTAGTTGTTAGGATGTCATTATTGTGTAGTTGTTAGGATGTCATTGCTGTGTAGTTGTTAGGCTGTCATTGCTGTGTGGTTGTTAGGATGTCATTGTTGTAAAGTTGTTAGGTTTTCATTGCTGTGTAGTTGTTAGGATGTCATTGCTGTGTAGTTGTTAGGCTGTCATTGCTGTGTAGTTGTTAGGCTTTCATTGCTGTGTAGTTGTTAGGATGTCATTGCTGTGTAGTTGTTAGGCTTTCATTCCTGTGTAGTTGTTAGGATTTCATTGCTGTGTTGATGTAAGCCTGTCATTGTTGTGTAGTTGTTAGGTTGTCATTGCTGTGTAGTTGTTAGGTTGTCATTGCTGTGTAGTTGTTAGGCTATCATTGTTGTGTAGTTGTTAGGTTGTCATTGCTGTGTAGTTGTTAGGATGTCATTGCTGTGTAGTTGTTAGGATTTCATTGCTGTGTAGTTGTTAGGATGTCATTGCTGTGTAGTTGTTAGGATGTCATTGATGTGTAGTTGTTAGGATGTCATTGCTGTGTAGTTGTTAGGATGTCATTGCTGTGTAGTTGTTAGGATGTCATTGCTGTGTAGTTGTTAGGATGTCATTGCTGTGTAGTTGTTAGGATGTCATTGCTGTGTAGTTGTTAGGATGTCATTGCTGTGTAGTTGTTAGGATGTCATTGCTGTGTAGTTGTTAGGATGTCATTGCTGTGTAGTTGTTAGGATGTCATTGCTGTGTAGTTGTTAGGATGTCATTGCTGTGTAGTTGTTAGGATGTCATTGCTGTGTAGTTGTTAGGATGTCATTGCTGTGTAGTTGTTAGGATGTCATTGCTGTGTAGTTGTTAGGATGTCATTGCTGTGTAGTTGTTAGGATGTCATTGCTGTGTAGTTGTTAGGATGTCATTGCTGTGTAGTTGTTAGGATGTCATTGCTGTGTAGTTGTTAGGATGTCATTGCTGTGTAGTTGTTAGGATGTCATTGCTGTGTAGTTGTTAGGATGTCATTGCTGTGTAGTTGTTAGGATGTCATTGCTGTGTAGTTGTTAGGATGTCATTGCTGTGTAGTTGTTAGGATGTCATTGCTGTGTAGTTGTTAGGATGTCATTGCTGTGTAGTTGTTAGGATGTCATTGCTGTGTAGTTGTTAGGATGTCATTGCTGTGTAGTTGTTAGGATGTCATTGCTGTGTAGTTGTTAGGATGTCATTGCTGTGTAGTTGTTAGGATGTCATTGCTGTGTAGTTGTTAGGATGTCATTGCTGTGTAGTTGTTAGGATGTCATTGCTGTGTAGTTGTTAGGATGTCATTGCTGTGTAGTTGTTAGGATGTCATTGCTGTGTAGTTGTTAGGATGTCATTGCTGTGTAGTTGTTAGGATGTCATTGCTGTGTAGTTGTTAGGATGTCATTGCTGTGTAGTTGTTAGGATGTCATTGCTGTGTAGTTGTTAGGATGTCATTGCTGTGTAGTTGTTAGGATGTCATTGCTGTGTAGTTGTTAGGATGTCATTGCTGTGTAGTTGTTAGGATGTCATTGCTGTGTAGTTGTTAGGATGTCATTGCTGTGTAGTTGTTAGGATGTCATTGCTGTGTAGTTGTTAGGATGTCATTGCTGTGTAGTTGTTAGGATGTCATTGCTGTGTAGTTGTTAGGATGTCATTGCTGTGTAGTTGTTAGGATGTCATTGCTGTGTAGTTGTTAGGATGTCATTGCTGTGTAGTTGTTAGGATGTCATTGCTGTGTAGTTGTTAGGATGTCATTGCTGTGTAGTTGTTAGGCTTTCATTGCTGTGTAGTTGTTAGGATGTCATTGCTGTCTAGTTGTTAGGATTTCATTGCTGTGTAGATGTAAGCATGTCATTGCTGTGTAGTTGTTAGGCTTTCAATGTTGTATAGTTGTTAGGATGTCATTGCTGTGTAGTGTTTAGGATGAGATTGCTGTGTAGTTGTTTGGATGTCATTGTTGTGTATTTGTTAGGTTATCATTGCTGTTGAGTTGTTAGGATGTCATAGCTGTGTAGTTATTAGGATGTCATTGTTGTGTAGTATTTAGGATGTCATTTTTGTGTAGTTGTTAGGATGGCATTGCTGTGTAGTTGTTAGGATGTCATTGCTGTGTAGTTGTTAGGCTGTCATTTCTTTGTAGGTGTTAGGCTTTCATTGCTGTGTAGTTGTTAGGTTGTCATTGCTGTGTAGTTGTTAGGATGTCATTACTGTGTAGTTGTTAGGTTGTCATATCTGTGTAGTTGTTAGGATGTCATTACTTTGTAGTTGTTAGGCTTTCATTGCTTTAAAGTTGTTAGGATGTCATTGATGTGTAGTTGTTAGGATGTCATTGCTGTGTAGTTGTTAGGATGTCATTGCTGTGTAGTTGTTAGGCTGTCATTTCTTTGTAGTTGTTAGGCTTTCATTGCTGTGTAGTTGTTACGATTTCATTGCTGTGTAGTTGTTAGGATGTCATTGTTGAATAGTTGTTAGGATGTCATTGATGTGTAGTTGTTAGGATGTCATTGCTGTGTAGTTGTTAGGATGTCATTGCTGTGTAGTTGTTAGGCTGTCATTTCTTTGTAGTTGTTAGGCTTTCATTGCTGTGTAGTTGTTACGATTTCATTGTTGTGTAGTTGTTAGGATACCATTGCTGTGTTGTTTTTATGATGTCATTGCTGTGTAGTTGTTACGATTCATTGCTGTTTAGTTGTTAGGCTGTCATTGCTATGTAGTTGTTAGGATATCATTGCTGTGTAGTTGTTAGGCTTTCATTGCTGTGTAGTTGTTAGGATGTCATTGCTGTGTAGTTGTTAGGCTTTCATTCCTGTGTAGTTGTTAGTATTTCATTGCTGTGTAGATGTAAGCCTGTCATTGTTGTGTAGTTGTTAGGTTGTCATTGCTGTGTAGTTGTTAGGTTGTCATTGCTGTGTAGTTGTTAGGCTATCATTGTTGTGTAGTTGTTAGGTTGTCATTGCTGTGTAGTTGTTAGGATGTCATTGTTGTGTAGTTGTTAGGATGTCATTGCTGTGTAGTTGTTAGGATGTCATTGCTGTGTAGTTGTTAGGATGTCATTGCTGTGTAGTTGTTAGGCTTTCATTGCTGTGTAGTTGTTAGGATGTCATTGCTGTGTAGTTGTTATTATGTCATTGCTGTGTAGTTGTTAGTATGTCATTGATGTGTAGTTGTTAGGATGTCATTGCTGTGTGGTTGTTAGGTTGTCATTGCTGTGTAGTTGTTAGGATGTCATTGCTGTGTAGTTGTTAGGTTGTCATTGCTGTGTAGTTGTTAAGATGTCATTGCTGTGTAGTTGTTAGGATGTCATTGTTGTGTAGTTGTTAGGATGTCATTGTTGAATAGTTGTTAGGATGTCATTGATGTGTAGTTGTTAGGATGTCATTGATGTATAGTTGTTAGGATGTCATTGCTGTGTAGTTGTTAGGATGTCATTGTTATGTAGTTGTTAGGATGTCATTGCTTTGTCGTTTTTAGGATGTCATTGCTGTGTAGTTGTTAGGATGTCATTGCTGTGTAGTTGTTAGGCTGTCATTGCTGTGTAGTTGCTAGGATATCATTGCTGTGTAGTTGTTAGGATGTCATTATTGTGTAGTTGTTAGGATGTCATTATTGTGTAGTTGTTAGTTTGTCATTGTTGTGTAGTTGTTAGGATGTCATTATTGTGTAGTTGTTAGGATGTCATTGTTGTGTAGTAGTTAGGATGGCATTGTTGTGTAGTTGTTAGGATGTCATTGCTGTGTAGTTGTTAGGATGTCATTGATGTGTAGTTGTTAGGATGTCATTGCTGTGTAGTAGTTAGGATGTCATTGCTGTGTGGTTATTAGGTTGTCGTTGCTGTGTAGTTGTTAGGCTTTCATTGCTGTGTAGTTTTTATGATTTCATTGCTGTGTAGTTGTTAGGATGTCATTGTTGTGTAGTTGTTAGGATGTCATTGTTGTGTAGTTGTTAGGCTGTCATTGCTGTGTAGTTGTTAGGATTTCATTGCTGTGTAGTTGTTAGGATGTCATTGCTGTGTAGTTGTTAGGCTTTCATTGCTGTGTAGTTGTTAGGATGTCATTGTTGTGTAGTATTTAGGATGTCATTTTTGTGTAGTTGTTAGGATGTCATTGCTGTGTAGTTGTTAGGATGTCATTGCTGTGTAGTTGTTAGGCTGTCATTGCTGTGTAGTTGTTAGGATGAGATTGCTGTGTAGTTTTTTGGATGTCATTGTTGTGTATTTGTTAGGTTATCATTGCTGTTTAGTTGTTAGGATGTCATAGCTGTGTAGTTGTTAGGATGTCATTGCTGTGTAGTATTTAGGATGTCATTTTTGTGTAGTTGTTAGGATGGCATTGCTGTGTAGTTGTTAGGATGTCATTGCTGTGTAGTTGTTAGGCTGTCATTTCTTTGTAGGTGTTAGGCTTTCATTGCTGTGTAGTTGTTAGGTTGTCATTGCTGTGTAGTTGTTAGGATGTCATTACTGTGTAGTTGTTAGGCTTTCATTGCTTTAAAGTTGTTAGGATGTCATTGTTGTCTAGTTGTTAGGATGTCATTGCTGTGTAGTTGTTAGGATGTCATTGATGTGTAGTTGTTAGGATGTCATTGCTGTGTAGTTTTTAGGATGTCATTGCTGTGTAGTTGTTAGGCTGTCATTTCTTTGTAGTTGTTAGGCTTTCATTGCTGTGTAGTTGTTACGATTTCATTGCTGTGTAGTTGTTAGGATACCATTGCTGTGTTGTTTTTATGATGTCATTGCTGTGTAGTTGTTACGAATCATTGCTGTGTAGTTGTTAGGCTGTCATTGCTATGTAGTTGTTAGGATATCATTGCTGTGTAGTTGTTAGGATGTCATTATTGTGTAGTTGTTAGGATGTCATTGCTGTGTAGTTGTTAGGCTGTCATTGCTTTGTAGTTGTTAGGATGTCATTGTTGTGAAGTTGTTAGGTTTTCATTGCTGTGTAGTTGTTAGGATGTCATTGCTGTGTAGTTGTTAGGTTGTCATTGCTGTGTAGTTGTTAGGCTTTCATTGTTGTGTAGTTGTTAGGTTGTCATTGCTGTGTAGTTGTTAGGATGTCATTGTTGTGTATTTTTTAGGTTGTCATTGCTGTGTAGTGGTTAGGATGTCATTGCTGTGTAGTTGTTAGGATGTCATTGTTGTGTAGCTGTTAGGATGTCATTGTCTTGTAGTTGTTAGGATGTCATTGCTGTGTAGTTGTTAGGATGTCATTTCTGTGTAGTTGTTAGGCTGTCATTGCTGTGTAGTTGTTAGGCTTTCATTGCTGTGTAGTTGTTAGTATGTCATTGCTGTGTAGTTGTTAGGATGTCATTGCTGTGTAGTTTTTAGGATGTCATTGCTGTGTAGTTGTTACGAGTCAATTGCTGTGTAGTTGTTAGGTTGTCATTGCTGTGTAGTTTTTAGGATATCATTGCTGTGTAGTTGTTAGGTTGTCATTGTTGTGTAGTTGTTAGGTTGTAATTGCTGTGTAGTTTTTAGGATGTCTATGCTGTTTAGTTGTTAGGATGTCATTATTGTGTAGTTGTTAGGTTGTTATTGTTGTGTAGTTGTTAGGATGTCATTGTTGTGTAGTTGTTAGGATGTCATTGTTGTGTAGTTGTTAGGATTGCATTGTTGTGTAGTTGTTAGGATGTCATTGCTGTGTAGTTGTTAGGATGTCATTGATGTGTAGTTGTTAGGATGTCATTGCTGTGTAGTAGTTAGGATGTCATTGCTGTGTGGTTGTTAGGATGTCATTGTTGTGTAGTTGTTAGGATGTCATTGCTGTGTAGTTGTTAGGATGTCATTGTTGTGTAGTTGTTAGGCTTTCATTGCTGTGTAGTTGTTAGGATTTCATTGTTGTGTAGATGTAAGCATGTCATTGCTGGGTAGTTGTTAGGCTTTCATTGCTGTGTAGTTGTTAGGATGTCATTGCTGTGTAGTTGTTAGGATGACATTGCTCTGTAGTTGTTTGGATGTCATTGTTGTGTATTTGTTAGGTTGTCATTGCTGTTTAGTTGTTAGGAAATCATTGCTGTGTAGTTGTTAGGATGTCATTAATGTGTAGTTGTTAGGATGTCATTGTTGTGTAGTTGTTATGATGTCATTGCTGTGTAGTTGTTAGGATGTCATTGTTGAATAGTTGTTAGGATGTCATTGATGTGTAGTTGTTAGGATGTCATTGATGTGTAGTTGTTATGATGTCATTGCTGTGTAGTTGTTAGGATGTCATTGCTGTGTAGTTGTTAGGCTTTCATTGCTGT
>CAXITT010000113.1:1458862-1483257 GCA_964033795.1 Lymnaea stagnalis | reverse complement strand
CTTCTCTCCTGTGTTGTGAGTCTCGCTTTCTTTCCTGTGTTGTCAGCTTCTCTTCTGTGTTAGGTCACTCCTTCTCTCCTGTGTTGTAAGACACGCCTTCTCTCCTGTGATGTAAGACACGCCTTCTCTCCTGTGTTGTAAGACACGCCTTCTCTCCTGTGTTGTAAGACACGCCTTCTCTCCTGTGTTGGCCAGCACTTACACGGAGAAATTTCCCTGACCTTTTGAGATGGTTTCTCCGATGACATTTCAACATCGCCAGAACTCACGAGTCTTGTCATGACAATTGATACAATTATCTTGGCACTACTCTACATTCATAAATTATGTGAGGGTAAGAGACGCGCAAAGCCTGGAACAAAGGAACCCACTGACAGCCTGGCACAAAGGGACCCACTGACAGCCTGGCACAAAGGGACCCACTGACAGCCTGGCACAAAGGGACCCACTGACAGCATGGCAAAAAGGCACCCCTGACAGCCTCGCACAAAGGGACCCACTGATAGCCTTGCAAAAAGGTACCCACTGACAGCCTGGCACAAAGCGACTCGCTGACAGCCGGGCACAAAGCCATATCAATTGATGTCACAGTGTCTCGGTTTCAATGTTGAGCAAGCTCCCATGTTGAACACCTCTGCTGCTAATCTGACTTGGACTAAAGATAGGTTGGTAATCTGACTTGGACTAAATATAGGTTGGTAATCTGATTTGGACTAAAGATGGGTTGGTAATCTGACTTGGACGAAATATAGGTTGGTAATCTGCATTGGACTAAAGATAGGTTGGTAATCTGAATTGGACTAAAGATGGGTTGGTAATCTGACTTGGACTAAAGATAGGTTGGTAATCTGAATTGGACTAAAGATAGGTTGGTAATCTGAATTGGACTAAAGATGGGTTGGTAATCTGACTTGGACTAAAGATAGGTTGGTAATCTGAATTGGACTAAAGATAGGTTGGTAATCTGACTGTGACTAAAGATAGGTTGGTATCTGATTTGGACTAAAGATAGGTTTGTAATCTGACTTGGACTAAAGATAGTTGGTAATCTGATTTGGACTAAAGATAGGTTGGTTATCTGACTTGGACTAAAGATAGATTGGTAATCTGACTTGAACTTAAGATAGGTTGGTTATCTGACTAGGACTAATGATAGGTTGGTAATCTGACTTGGACTAATGATAGGTTGGTAATCTGACTTGGACTAAAGATAGTTGGTAATCTGACTTGGACTAAAGATATGTTGGTAATCTGACTTGGACTAATGATAGGTTGGTTATCTGACTAGGACTAATGATAGGTTGGTAATCTGACTTGGACTAATGATAGGTTGGTAATCTGACTTGGACTAAAGATAGATTTGTAATCTGACTTGAACTAAAGATAGGTTTGTAATCTGACTTGGACTACAGATAGGTTGGTGATCTGATTTGGACTAAAGATAGATTGGTAATCTGACTTTGACTAAAGATAGTTGGTAATCTGACTTGAACTTAAGATAGGTTGGTAATCTGACTTGGACTAATGATAGGTTGGTAATCTGATTTGGACTAAAGATGCATGCCTGGTCAAGGCTATTACCTGTGTTTTATTAGAAAATTTATAACAATAAAACAAAAACTTCCCGTGGTCTATTTATAAAATAGTTAAAGCAATTCAGAGAGCTAAATAACCCAGACCTCAAAACTTCATAATGCACGTTTAGCACCAGTGGCGAAGCTGCTGTTAGCATGAAGGATTTTTACAACCAGCTTCCAACGAAAATCTCCCCTCCTTATAAAGAAAAGACGTGCCAACAAAGAGGTCACACATCCAAAAGAGGTCACCCACCCACAAGAGGTCACCGACCCACCATGAGGTCATTCACCCGCCCACCAAGAGGTCACCCACCTACCAAGAGGTCACCCACCTACCAAGAGGTCACCCACCCAGAGGTTACCCACGCACTAAGAGGTCAGTCACCCACCAAGAGGTCACCCTCCCACCAAGAGGTCACCCTCCCACCAAGAGGTCACCCACGCACCAAGAGGTCACCCACCCACTATGAGGTCACCCACCCACCTTGAGGTCACCCGCCCACCATGGGGTCACCCACCCAGGGATAACGCACCAAAAGGTCATCCAGCCACCCACTAAGAGGTCACCCACCCACCCTCGAAAAGGTCACCACCCACATAGGAGTCACCCACCCGCCAGGAGGCCAGCCATTACCCCAACAAGAGGTTCTCCACCAATAATGATGGCCACCGACCCACTAAGTGCCACCCAGCAAAATATCACCACCATCCCAACAAGAGACAACCCCCCCCCCAATCAGATGTAATCTAGAGGCCACCCACCCACCCCATAAGATGCCACCCACCCACCAAATGACCACACACCCAGCACGAAATCCCCCACCCACCAAAAGATCACCACCTTTCCTACTCATTCTATGTCTATGCTACCCCTGCTGTATCAGGTCGCAGACAGCCTGGCCTTACTCGGGATAAGCTGAGGTGGTAAACGATTGCCACAAGACTGGCGATGGAGTGGAGTGGCGTGCCATATTGATCCAACATTTTAAACAAGACGTGTTACCCGATACGCCCAACAACCTACCACAAATGGCCTCTCTTGTTCTAGATAGACACATGGAGTTTGAACAAAGACGTCTTGTTTATGTTATAGTTATTGACCGTCCCATTTGAAACAGTAAATTATTCAACAAATGTATTTTCAGATTCTCATGTATACAGCCAAAGTTTCTCTATTATATACTACACAGCAAAACTCTGTCTATGACACGCAACACAGCGAAAGTCTTTCTATGACATACTACACAACAAAAGTATGTCTTTGACACACAATACGTTGTCTTTGACACACTACGTAGCAAAACTCTGTCTATGACACACTACACAGAATATGACTGTATATGACATACTGTACAGTACAAATATGCCTATGGCATAATACAGAGCAAAAGTCTGTCTATGACATACCACGAAGAAAGGTCAACGCGTGTTTGCAGAATACCAGACTTTGAGTTGTTTAAGACAGGGTTCTTAAACTTTTTTGCTACATGGATCTCTTTGCCACTCAGATGAAGTGCCACGGAACCCCTCTTAGACTAAAGATTTAAAATGTATATAATAACATTTACAAGAACTGCAGCTTGTGGACACCCTTACACCATTTGACGGACACCTGGACAAGGGGTTAAGAACCCTTCGTTTTGGGCAGTGGTCGGCAAACTCATTTGTCACAAGAGCCAAAAATCAGCAACTGGACCATTGAAAAATTTGGGAGAGCCCAATTTCGTTTTAAGAATCGGTCAAGAACCATGTTTTTCGGAGTCAAAACCGATTTCTGGCCGACTGACAGAGCCGCACGCAGGACGCTAAAGAGCCGCATGCGGCTCGCGAGCCGCGAATTACCGACCACTGGTTTAGAGGATTGGATTTAAGGTGGATTTGATAACATAAAGAAGGGCAGCGGAGCTAACTAACCAACTAGGCCCCACAAGTAAGGGCATTGGAGCTAACTAACCAACTAGGCCCCACAAGTAAGGGCAGCGGAGCTAACTAACCAACTAGGCCCCACAAGTAAGGGCAGCGGAGCTAACTAACCAACTAGGCCCCACAAGTAAGGGCAGAGGAGCTAACTAACCAACTAGGCCCCACAAGTAAGGGCAGCGGAGCTAACTAACAAACTAGGCCCCACAAGTAAGGGCAGCGGAGCTAACTAACCAACTAGGCCCCACAAGTAAGGGCAGCGGAGCTAACTAAGCAACTAGGCCCCACAAGTAAGGGCAGCGGAGCTAACTAACCAACTAGGCCCCACAAGTAAGGGCAGCGGACCTAACTAAGCAACTAGGCCCCACAAGTAATGGCAGCGGAGCTAACTAACTAACTAGGCCCCACAAGTAATGGCAGCGGAGCTAACTAACCAACTAGGCCCCACAAGTAAGGGCAGCGGAGCTAACTAACCAACTAGGCCCCACAAGTAAGGGCAGCGGAGCTAACTAACCAACTAGGCCCCACAAGTAAGGGCAGCGGAGCTAACTAACCAACTAGGCCCCACAAGTAAGGGCAGCGGAGCTAACTAACCAACTAGGCCCCACAAGTAAGGGCAGCGGAGCTAACTAACCAACTAGGCCCCACAAGTAAGGGCAGCGGAGCTAACTAACCAACTAGGCCCCACAAGTAAGGGCAGCGGAGCTAACTAACCAACTAGGCCCCACAAGTAAGGGCAGCGGAGCTAACTAACCAACTAGGCCCCACAAGTAAGGGCAGCGGAGCTAACTAACCAACTAGGCCCCACAAGTAAGGGCAGCGGAGCTAACTAACCAACTAGGCCCCACAAGTAAGGGCAGCGGAGCTAACTAGCCAACTAGGCCCCACAAGTAAGGGCAGCGGAGCTAACTAACCAAATAGGCCCCACAAGTAAGTTTCTTGATGAGCTCGACTGTATTTATAAAGACAAACAACTTAGGAGGGGACCTGATCACAGGTGTGGATGTGCGACTCTTAGATCCAGCACTGAAAAAAACTGGGTTACCGACCATGAGGCTGAGATCCCTCTGATTTAAAAACACAGTATCTGAAATGTCAGAGCTATGAGTGTGGGGAATTAAGTTTGTGTGAGAAGTGGGTCAGATGGATATGGGGCGCCAGGATCACGTTTTTGTGGAGACAGATGATAAGAGTCGATTTGTAAGAAAAAAGTTTTCATTAAAATTGCCCTGCAGCACAGTTGTTAGTAGTAAGGCGTGAGAACCACTGTAAAGACAATGACAGGAATAGATAAAATTATTGCTTTAAAAAAGGCTATGGGGCGTAGGATAAATGAAGGCAAGATTGAGAAATTAGTGAGAAAGATGTAGTGGGGGGGGGGGGGGAGGTTGAAAAAAAAAAAAAGAAAAATTATAAGATATTTTAAAAAATTATTGCTTTAAAAAAGGCTATGGGGCGTAGGATAAATGAAGGCAAGATTGAGAAATTAGTGAGAAAGATGTAGTGGGGGGGGGGAGGTTGAAACAAAAAAAAAGTCAAAGTATAAGATATCTTCAAAAATTAGAAGTTTCTTCTATATTTAATTGGAATCATTTGGCTTCATAGAGTAACTGACTGCCCTTCTGATAAAATGATTTACTACAATTCTGATAGATTGACTTACTACCCTTCTGATAGATTGACTTAATGTCCTTCTGAAAGATTTAAGATCAGAGAAGATATTTTTATTGCTCCAAATAAATGGAGATTTGTTTTTTTTTTACATTCATCGTACATATTTCCCTCAGCCCTTGAAGTGTTTGTTTGTGTTTTCAGTTTTTCCTGTAGTAAGACATTCGCCGTGTAAGTGTGTGGTATGAATAACTCTTGAGTTCTTGAGTGAGAATAGTCTTGGATTTTTGTTTGAACAGAGGTTTTCTTATCCAAGATTAGAGGGAACGCCTTTTGTCTGTATTCTATTTGTCTTTAAATAGTTGGTTTGAACTTGCCATTTGTTTACAAGATGGCGTCTCAATAGTTTCCAATATGGCGGCTATGGATTTGTCTTGGTTTGTTGCAACGACATCCAAAAAACCCCATGTAATCGCAGTTCGTCGCTGTTTTCAGTCAAAGCAGATAAAACACATTCAACGCAACTTCATTCCACAGCAAAAGTTATAAAAACCTTTTAATTATTACGAAACCTGAAAAAACATGCACAGATGAAATCGAGTCGCCTGCAGAGCGGCGCCCCGGAAGTAAATCATTTACTTAATACCCTACTGATAGATTGGCTTACTACCCTTCTGATAGCTATACTTACTTCCCTTTTGATAGATTGGCTTACTACCCTTCTGATAGCTATACTTATTTTTCTTTTGATAGATTGGCTTACTACCCTTCTGATAGCTATACTTACTTCCCTTTTGATAGATTGGCTTACTACCCTTCTGATAGCTATACTTACTTCCCTTTTGATAGATTGGCTTACTACCCTTCTGATAGCTATACTTACTTCCCTTTTGATAGATTGGCTTACTACCCTTCTGATAGCTATACTTACTTCCCTTTTGATAGATTGGCTTACTACCCTTCTGATAGCTATACTTACTTCCCTTTTGACAGATTGGCTTACTCCCTTCTGATAGCTATATTTACTTCCCTTTTGATAGATTGGCTTACTACCCTTCTGATAGCTATACTTACTTCCCTTTTGATAGATTGGCTTACTCCCTTCTGATAGCTATACTTACGTCCCTTTTGATAGATTGGCTTACTCCCTTCTGATAGCTATACTTACTTCCCTTTCGATAGATTGGCTTACTCCCTTCTGATAGCTATACTTACTTCCCTTTTGATAGATTGGCTTACTCCCTTCTGATAGCTATACTTACTTCCCTTTTGATAGATTAGCCTACTCCCTTCCGTTAGATTCACTTAATGTCCTTCTATTATTGACTTACTATCCTACTAATATATTGACTTACTATTCTTCTGATAGCTTTACTAACTACCCTTTTGATAGAATGACTTCCTTCTGTTAGATTGACTTAACGTGCTTCTGTTAGATTGACTTAGTGTCCTTCTGATAGAGTGACAAACTGTCCTTCAGAAAGAGTGTCCAACTGTCCTTCAGAAAGAGTGGCTTACTACCCATCTGCGCATACTTTCTTTGCGTAATGAACTTTGGAAAGGAAATACAAGCAGGACTGCGTTCAGGTTGAAGCAATGAGAAATATAAAAGAAGGGTAAGTGAAGACATAACAGGAAGGGAACTTTTCGGCCAAAACAGCCGTCGACAGCAGCAACAGTTGAAGACAGAGACGCAAACACTCTTAAGCTTGTTGCATAGATATGATTTCTTGTCGACAGCATATGGACATTTCATACTTCATGATCCACAAACATTTTTATCGCCTATCCTGGCCTATATGTAACATGTAACAGATATGAATGTCCACACTGTTTTCATATATTATAACAAAGCATTGCTCTTAAAACATGGCCTGAAATCAAACTTACCGATAATGTATTCATGTGAACTCACGATAATGTATTCATGTGAACTCACGATAATGTATTCATGTGAACTCACGATAATGTATTCATGTGAACTCACGATAATGTATTCATGTGGACTCACGATAATGTATTCAAGTGGACTCACGATAATGTATTCAAGTGGACTCACGATAATGTATTCATGTGAACTCACGATAATGTATTCAAGTGGACTCACGATAATGTATTCATGTGAACTCACGATAATGTATTCATGTGAACTCACGATAATGTATTCATGTGAACTCACGATAATGTATTCAAGTGGACTCACGATAATGTATTCATGTGAACTCACGATAATGTATTCAAGTGGACTCACGATAATGTATTCATGTGGACTCACGATAATGTATTCATGTGGACTCACGATAATGTATTCATGTGGACTCACGATAATGTATTCATGTGAACTCACGATAATGTATTCAAGTGGACTCACGATAATGTATTCATGTGAACTCACGATAATGTATTCATGTGGACTCACGATAATGTATTCATGTGGACTCACGATAATGTATTCATGTGAACTCACGATAATGTATTCATGTGAACTCACGATAATGTATTCATGTGAACTCACGATAATGTATTCATGTGAACTCACGATAATGTATTCATGTGGACTCACGATAATGTATTCATGTGAACTCACGATAATGTATTCATGTGAACTCACGATAATGTATTCATGTGGACTCACGATAATGTATTCATGTGAACTCACGATAATGTATTCATGTGAACTCACGATAATGTATTCATGTGGACTCACGATAATGTATTCATGTGGACTCACGATAATGTATTCATGTGGACTCACGATAATGTATTCATGTGGACTCACGATAATGTATTCATGTGGACTCACGATAATGTATTCATGTGGACTCACGATAATGTATTCATGTGGACTCACGATAATGTATTCATGTGGACTCACGATAATGTATTCATGTGGACTCACGATAATGTATTCATGTGGACTCACGATAATGTATTCATGTGGACTCACGATAATGTATTCATGTGGACTCACGATAATGTATTCATGTGGACTCACGATAATGTATTCATGTGGACTCACGATAATGTATTCATGTGGACTCACGATAATGTATTCATGTGGACTCACGATAATGTATTCATGTGGACTCACGATAATGTATTCATGTGGACTCACGATAATGTATTCATGTGGACTCACGATAATGTATTCATGTGGACTCACGATAATGTATTCATGTGGACTCACGATAATGTATTCATGTGGACTCACGATAATGTATTCATGTGGACTCACGATAATGTATTCATGTGGACTCACGATAATGTATTCATGTGGACTCACGATAATGTATTCATGTGGACTCACGATAATGTATTCATGTGGACTCACGATAATGTATTCATGTGGACTCACGATAATGTATTCATGTGGACTCACGATAATGTATTCATGTGGACTCACGATAATGTATTCATGTGGACTCACGATAATGTATTCATGTGGACTCACGATAATGTATTCATGTGGACTCACGATAATGTATTCATGTGGACTCACGATAATGTATTCATGTGGACTCACGATAATGTATTCATGTGAACTCACGATAATGTATTCATGTGGACTCACGATAATGTATTCATGTGAACTCACGATAATGTATTCATGTGGACTCACGATAATGTAACATAGATTATCAACGGCTTTCTTGTTCTTCTTTCGGTGAGGCGAACCGGTAATTTCGCTTTCGCTTTTTTGTGGAAATGTTGCTCCGGAGAAAGTTATGTTTTAAATTCATATGAATGTGAAAACGCGGTAGAATGTTTTCAATATAGTACACATTTTTATGTATGTTGTAGTCTCCAGGCTATTTGTAAATAGATAGTATATACATTTTTATACATCTAGATAGTACAGACATTAGTATATGCCCAGATAGTACATACATTTGTAAATACCTAGATAGTACATACATGTGTATATACCTAGATATTACAGAAATTTGTATATACCTAGATAGTACAAACATTTGTATATACCTAGATAGTACATACAAGTGTAATACCTAGATAGTACAGACCTGTGTATATACCTAGAATAGAAGAGACATTTGTATATACATGTGTATATACATAGATAGTACATACATGTGTATATACCTAGATAGTACATACATGTGTATATACCTAGATAGTAAAGACATTTGTATATACCTAGATAGTACAGACATTTGTATATACCTAGATAGTACATACATTTGTATATACCTAGATAGTACATACATGTGTACATTTGTATCTGCCTAGATAGTAAAGACATTAGTAAATACATAGAAAGTACATACATTTGTAAATACCTAGATAATACATACATTTGTATATTCCTATCATACGTTAACAGTTAACAAAGTTGACGGTATGTTGTCATTAAAATTTGGATTCAGTGAGAGGGCCGCACGGGAACACCTAGTGGGCCACACTGGAACACCTAGTGGGCCACACTGGATCACCTAGTGGACCGCACTGGATCACCTAGTGGACCGCACTGGATCACCTAGTGGACCGCACTGGATCACCTAGTGGACCGCACTGGAACACCTAGTGGGCCGCACTGGAACACCTAGTGGACCGCACTGGATCACCTAGTGGACCGCACTGGAACACCTAGTGGACCGCACTGGATCAATTAGAGGGCCGCACTGGATCACCTAGAGGGCCGCAGGCTCCCCACTGAGGTGGTGGGTATTTCAGTGCCACACGGTCACTGTGCTGACATACAGACTCTATCAACGAATGAATCGTTATAAAACTGTATATCCGACGGTGCGACTCGACCTCCAACATGGCCTGGAGACAACAACACGACCTGACATCTACCACCCTGACGTGTCACCTGTTAAATGACATGACATCTAACGCCAGGACATGGGGGACACACCCAACCCGTGGCCTTGTCTAAATCCACAAACGACACGACACAACTCACTTTTTCTGGACGCCGAGATCAAACTTCCCTTGAACGTTATCATGCCGGTTCCGTTGGCTGTAATGGTCTTTCTGCCTGTAACTGTAATCTTCTCAAGCTGTAAGCGTAATCTGGTAACGCCGAAGTGATGCTATAATATCCTTCCCCCCTCCCCCACCCCCTTTTTTTTCTTTCTATTTTTAGAGTTCTCGGCAAGAGAAGCACACCGCTTTCAACGACCTCCGGATATCATGGCATGGGAGATCAGAACAGACAATACACCGGTGACACTTGGAATCAATGCGGACAGTCATTTCGACGGGTCTGAACTCATAAGCGACATTCGGATACAGGAAAACGGCTCGGATAGTCACCAAGGCATGTCGTCTGTACCTTGATAGCAGTCAGCACATGAGATGATGTTTCAGGGGGGGGGGGGGGGCGATTTGAATAATGTTTCAGATTGGGGGCAATGTTTCAGTTTGGAAGCAGTGTTAAATTCGGGGTAATGTTTCAGATTGGGGGTAATGTTTCAGATTGGGGATAATTTTTCAGATTGTGGGTAATGTTTCAGATTGGGAATAATGTTTCAGATTGGGGGTCATTTCTCAGATTGAGGATAATATTTCAGATGGGGGTAATGTTTCAGATTTGGGGTGATGTTTCAGATTGAGGGTAATGTTTCAGATCGGGGGTAATGTTTCAGATTGAGGGTAATGTTTCAGATTGGGGGAAATGTTTCAGATTGAGGGTAATTTTTCAGATTGAGGTTAATGTTTCAGATTGGGGGTAATTTCTCAGATTGAGGATAATTTTTCAGATTGGGGGTAATGTTTCAGATTGGGGGAAATGTTTCAGATTGAGGGTAATTTTTCAGATTGAGGTTAATGTTTCAGATTGGGGGTAATTTCTCAGATTGAGGATAATTTTTCAGATTGGGGGTAATGTTTAAGATTGGGGGAAATGTTTTAGATTGGGGTAATGTTTCATATTGGGGTTGATGATTCAGATTGGGGATAATGTTTCAGATTGAAGGTAATATTTCAGATTGAGGGTAATGTTTCAGATTGGAGGAAATGTTTCAGATTGGGGGTAATGTTTCAAAGACGTGAGTGAAACGCGAGGGTCAAATGTTTAGGAAAACGAGTGTGCTATCAGTTCGCACCGGTTCTGGAGCTTAAGCTGAAATTCAAACTATTTTTTAGGGGGTGTGGTGAGGATTATTCACACACACACTCAAATATTTTAAGCCAAATTTTATAGGGCATGTGTTATTAGTCATGTGTAGTGTTTCTGTTAGTGGTGTCCTGTCAATATGTCTGAATCTGAAAATACCCCTGCTAATATAGAATACCATGCCTTCAGCGCCATTTCTCACTGTGATTGGGTCAAAGGTCAAGAGCCCTTATCAGTGACAGCGGTAGTTGTTACAACAATAAACGGTCTATTTTTAGAGTTCCCCCCCTCCTCCTCCCCCGCCCCCCCTTTTACGCTCTGTACTGTGATGTCCAACCAGCGGCCCGCGAGCTGATTTTAAATGGTCCGCTATAGCTTGAGAAATTTGAAGATTTGTATAGCAATTTTAGTGTGGAAATATTTGCAAACGACATTCATCGGGTTCAGAATTGTTTGGACATCGCTTGAGAACACACGGCGGAGTTGTAACATGGAAAAGCAAGGGGGGGGGGGTCCACACAAGCTACGGAGTGGGATGGCTTGGCTGGTAGCAGTCATTAGTGGGATGGCTTGGCAGGTAGCAGTCATTAGTGGGATGGCTTGGCAGGTAGCAGTCATTAGTGTGATGGCTTGGCTGGTAGCAGTCATTAGTGGGATGGATTGGCTGGTAGCAGTCATTAGTGGGATGGCTTGGCTGGTAGCAGTCATTAGTGGGATGGCTTGGCTGGTAGCATTCATTAGTGGGATGGCTTGGTTGGTAGCAGTGATTAGTGGGATGGCTTGGCAGGTAGCAGTCATTAGTGGGATGGCTTGGCTGGTAGCAGTCATTAGTGGGACGGCTTGGCTGGTAGAAGTCATTAGTGGGATGGCTTGGCTGGTAGCAGTCATTAGTGGGATGGCTTGGCTGGTAGCAGTCATTAGTGGGATGGCTTGACTGGTAGCAGTCATTAGTGGGATGGCTTGGCAGGTAGCAGTCATTAGTGGGATGGCTTGGCTGGTAGCAGTCATTAGTGGGATGGCTTGGCTGGTAGCAGTCATTAGTGGGATGGCTTGGCTGGTAGCAGTCATTAGTGGGATGGCTTGGCTGGTAGCAGTCATTAGTGGGATGGCTTGTGGCTTGGCTGGTAGCAGTCATTAGTGGGATGGCTTGGCTGGTAGCAGTCATTAGTGGGATGGCTTGGCTGGTAGCAGTCATTAGTGGGATGGCTTGGCTGGTAGCAGTCATTAGTGGGATGGCTTGACTGGTAGCAGTCATTAGTGGGATGGCTTGGCAGGTTGCAGTCATTAGTGCGATGGCTTGGCTGGTAGCAGTCATTAGTGGGATGGCTTGTCTGGTAGCAGTCATTAGTGGGATGGCTTGGCTGGTAGCAGTCATTAGTGGGTTGGCTTGGCTGGTAGCAGTCATTAGTGGGATGGCTTGGCAGGTTGCAGTCATTAGTGGGATGGCTTGGCTGGTAGCAGTCATTAGTGGGATGGCTTGGCTGGTAGCAGTCATTAGTGGGATGGCTTGGCTGGTAGCAGTCATTAGTGGGATGGCTTGTCTGGTAGCAGTCATTAGTGGGATGGCTTGGCTGGTAGCAGTCATTAGTGGGATGGCTTGGCTGGTAGCAGTCATTAGTGGGTTGGCTTGGCTGGTAGCAGTCATTAGTGGGTTGGCTTGGCTGGTAGCAGTCATTAGTGGGATAGCTTGGCAGGTTGCAGTCATTAGTGCGATGGCTTGGCTGGTAGCAGTCATTAGTGGGATGGCTTGGCTGGTAGCATTCATTAGTGGGATGGCTTGGCTGGTAGCAGTCATTAGTGGGAGGGCTTAGCAGGTAGCAGTCATGAACATTAAGCAGATCAGCAGAGCCACTATTTGGGAACATGTGGGAGGGGGTGTGACATGAAGTACTGTCCTCTTCTTCTTTACGCTGTTTGCACAGGGGCGTCGTCGGTGAATCAGGACATAACTACCAACGGCCTTGGGATAATAATAATAATTATTATTATTATAAAGTTTATTTGAAAATCACTCTTCCTCCCCAAAGGCTCGAAGCGCGTTAGAAAGTCACTCATATTAAAAGAGAAATGAAAAAATCTATATCATACCACATTGAAATATAAAATGCAACATCTCAAAAACTAAATACGAGAATACCCATTCTAAGTCTTTCATCTCTTGTAACCATAAACAACACAGGCCAAAATACATCTAGGAGATAATAGCAAGCTGGAAAAGATGTTAGACAACATCACCCCAGCAGGTGTTTGCGAAATAGATGTGTTTTCAAATCGGTTTTGAAAGACTCTAGTGTCTTGCTGTTTCTGAGAGCGACAGGAGTGTGTTCCATATTGTTGGGCCAGCAAATGCGAAAGTGCGTCTTCCGTAATTCTCAAGGCGAACACATAATATCGAGATGTAGCTACTATCGGATGAGCGGAGGTGTCTAGTGGGTACATAATTCGTTATGAGAGTTTTGACGATATAGGACGATGCCAGGTCATGCAAGCAGCAGTAGCACAGAGTTGCAGTTCTGTAATCTATGCGAGCGCGAAACAGCAGCCAATAACTCTCTCAGAAATGTTTTAACATGGTCAAATTTGCGTTTGCGATAAACAATGCGAGCCGCATTATTCTGTGCTTTTTGCACTTTATCCAGGAGCGTAGCTGGGAGACCCACCATGAGAGCATTGCAGTAGTTCATGTGTGATAGCACGAATGCAGACATCATCCTCTTTGATGCATCAAACTTTAAGAAAGGTCTGATATGACTAATTCTGCGCAGCTCTAGAAATATCGCCTTGCAAAGCATGGATTAGATGAATGGAGATCAAAAGTAACTTTAGGTGTAGCCATTAGGTCATCGTCTAAATGCCTATGATTTCGCCAACGGGATTGAGTTAGATAAATGAACGCGTGGTCACCGCGCGTCAGCTACTGCGTCTTGTAGGATGATGATAACATGACAGGTCAGTGTTCGAGTCCGAGTACTCGAGTGTTCGAGTCCGAGTACTCGAGTGTTCGAGTCCGAGCACTCGAGTGTTCGAGTTAGAGTACTCGAGTGTTCGAGTCCGAGTACTCGAGTGTTCGAGTCCGAGTACTCGAGTGTTCGAGTCTGAGTATTTGAGTGTTCGAGTCCAAGTACTCGAGATCGGAGCTAAAGGGGTCACTATGACTACGGTGAGCAGTACGAATCAGTCATGGTACCAATTTATTTAAACAGGTATGCTAACCAGGTCCATTGGAGAGAAGTACCTGGCACTCAAAGATCGTTCAGGACGTATAAAGCAGGATGAAAAGTTGTTTGGATGTAGTTATGACAATTCAGACCGGGACGAATGGTCAGAGATTCTAGACATATTTTTAAAAAATATTAACAAACAAGAATTCGTGGCCAAATAAACTATGGATAACGTCATGTTTCTTCTGATGAATTTCTACTACCCTAGAAATGTTGTACCAAAATGTTGACCACGATTTTGGAAGCACCTACGTCAGTGAAGCTGAATTCTAGGTCATGACCCACATCAAGTCCAAAAAAACGTAAAGTAGTGACTGGTGAACATTTAGAAAATCATATGAAGGCAGGTGCCACTGCTAAGTTCGTGTATTAAGAAAATTGCAGGTACAATTCAAAGCAAAATATCTCAGAAATATTCATTCGCGCTTCTTATACTCTTGATGAGTCGACACTGTAAATAGATATATGATTCATTTTCATGTTCTTTATGCATTAGGTTGGGAGTATTAATAATGTGAAAATTTTTTTAAAAATCAAAAAAAAAAAGATCCTCTTTTTAGATTTCATATGAGGCCCACATAGTCAAATATGTTGGACAGCACTGGCTTAGGGGGTATGCTACAGTGTTCTCATCAAAAATAGACAGCGACGCGGCCATGATAGGCAATTGAGGCTCGTACCAGCAAGAAGCCAGTATAGGAGCTGCTCATTCCTGCCCAAGACAATCAGGGACTGGAACAATCTTTCAAAAGGAACGGTTGAGGCGACAACACTAGACACATTTGTGTCTATTGCCTCAAGCCTTCAAACCCCTAGTGCATGATTTCCTCATCAACACCAGTAACAGGAAAATTGCAAATCCCATCTACATGCATAGGAGCCAAAATGATCAATAAATTGATCGTGGGCCCTTAAGATATAGAAGAAGAAGAAGTTGATAAAATGCTCTTATCCGGGGTTCTTTATATGGAGGGTTGGCATTTTCGGCCAAAAAAAAGAGTACAGTTGTTGCTGTTTTTTACCCGCCCCGGGTGTCACTAACCCTATCTATGCCACTGACTACATAGCAAATGTTTGCGTTTGTCAGCATCTGGCATTAGCCAGAAACATCATTATGTCAGCAATGCCGGCGCTGTTTACTTACATGCTCCAAGGGTCAAATCATTTCTGTCGGGATGTTGTGTGTTTTGTTCTCTTTGTTTTGTTTTATGCCGTTAAACATGAACACCAAAAACTAAATGTGTTTCTTAGTTTGTTGCAACAATAACGAAATGGCACGTTAAATGTCGAATAAGCAGACGTGTTGTTAAGTGAACTGTTCAAGTACTAAACCACTGGGATTAAAATATCTCCATTACCGAGGAGTTACACACACAAAAATCTATCGGTACAATATGATTTTTTTTCCTCCCATGTTGGTAATTACAACAAAGCGATGATGGTTAACAGAAAGGACTGTCTGCTGCTAGAGGAGCATCGATTCGATTGGTCGTCTTGTAATAGCTGGCGGCTGGGGGTTTTTCTGCGTGAGACTTTTTTAAAGTAAATATAGCTATTTTGTAAACATGCATTGCAGATTAGTGGATAGTCAGCAGTGGATTGTCACCAGTGGATTGTCAGCAGTGGATTGTCACCAGCTGATTGTCACCAGTGGATTGTCACCAGTGGATTGTCAGCAGTGGATTGTCAGCAGTGGATTGTCAGCAGTGGATTGTCAGCAGTGGATTGTCACCAGCTGATTGTCACCAGTGGATTGTCACCAGTGGATTGTTAGCAGTGGATTATCACCAGATTATTAGAGGATTAGGATTCTGACTGTCTTTCACAATAGGGCCGTGTAAAGGTGTGGCGAAGGGGGCACAAGCCGCGGACGCCAACAACGGGAGGCGCCAAAATCGTTTCTACTTTATGGAGGACCTTAAGAGTGAATGAAATGATGAAATGCCATGCACTATTCGTTATAATAAAATGGGGAAGAAAAAAAAACATACCTAGATCACATGGACCGATACAGACTTTTTCAGAACGGATACAGACTTTGTCAGAACGGATACAGACTTTGCCAGAACGGATACAGACTTTTTCAGAACGGATACAGACTTTGTCAGAACGGATACAGACTTTGTCAGAACTGATACAGACTTTGTCAGAACGGATACAGACTTTGTCAGAACTGATACAGACTTTGTCAGAACGGATACAGACTTTGTCAGAAGCCTATGTCTGAAACAGTCTTGCCTATGTCTGAAACAGTCTTGCCATACAGACTTTGTCAGAACGGATACAGACTTTGTCAGAACGGATACAGACTTTGTCAGAACGGATACAGACTTTGTCAGAACGGATACAGACTTTGTCAGAACTGATACAGACTTTGTCAGAACGGATACAGACTTTGTCAGAACGGATACAGACTTTGTCAGAACTGATACAGACTTTGTCAGAACGGATACAGACTTTGTCAGAACGGATACAGACTTTGTCAGAACGGATACAGACTTTGTCAGAACGGATACAGACTTTGTCAGAACTGATACAGACTTTTTCAGAACTGATACAAACTTTGTCAGAACTGATAAAGACTTTGTCAGAACTAATAGAGACTTTGTCACAACTGATACAGACTTTGTCAGAGCAGATAAAGACTTTTTTTAGAACTGATGCACACTTTGTCAGAACGGATACAGACTTTGTCAGAACGGATACAGACTTTTTTCAGAACTGATACAGACTTTGTAAGAACTAATACAGACTTTGTCAGAACTGATACAGACTTTGTCAGAACTGATGCAGACTTTGTCAGAACTGATACAGACTTTGTCAGAACAGATAAAGACTTTTTTTAGAACTGATGCAGACTTTGTCAGAACTGATACAGACTTTGTCAGAACTGATGCAGACTTTTTCAGAACTGATGCAGAATTTTTCAGAACTGATGCAGACTGCGTCAGAACAGAAATAGACTTTGTCAGAAAAGATACAGAGAAAATAATATGAACAAACGCCGCAAAAAAGCGGCAAACTGATGTGGAGTGAAAAGAGATAGAAATTGGCAAACTGTTGTGGATTGAGAAGAGATAGAAATGGGCAAACTGATGTGGAGTGAAAAGAGATAGAAATTGGCAAACTGTTGTGGATTGAGAAGAGATAGAAATGGGCAAACTGATGTGGAGTGAAAAGAGATAGAAATGGGCAAACTGATGTGGATTGAGAAGAGATAGAAATGGGCAAACTGGTGTGGAGTGAAAAGAGATAGAAAAGTTGCAAAATAAAGTTCCCGATTGCTGACCTTACATAAAGCTACCGATAGCTGAGCTAAAGGAGATTCTTAAAAAGTGCGGTTGGTATGTAATATTTCCTCTTGTTTTACGAAAAATGGTCTCCATTTAAACATGATGTTCGCAACAGGTGGAGTAAGAAGAAAAAGTTTTGGCCTTAAACATATTTATATAGTTCAGGGACAGCACCTTATCTGGGTTGTGGAGAAAAGGGGAAAAAGGGGAATGGTCATCACAGAATTAATATTTTGTCATGTAACTTCAGAGGATTTCAAATTCACACTTTGCCAACCAATGGCGGGTTATAACTAGTGAAAGAATGAAAGGCATTACAAGAACAACATATGTGCTAGGAATTTGAACAAAAATGGGGGTAGGGGAAAACTTGAATTAAAAATAAAAAGCAGAACAATAAACGTGTCGGCAAAATGCCTTCTTCGACGAGTAAAAATATAAGCAGGAGGTTATCTTTTGTCACGAGTACTGTATGTGTTATACATAAAGGACGACATAAAGGAAACAAACACACTCACACACGCAAACGCACACACAAACACACACACGCATACACGCACGCATACACATACGCGTACACACACACACACCCACAATCTTCCCACTATAGATATGAACAAAGTGTAGAGTTTCATGGAACCGAAAGAAATAATAAAATCAAAAGAACCAACCAGGTAGGCGGCCAGTCACAGTTCCAGGCAGGCGGTCACAGTGCCAGGCAGACGGTCACAGTGCCAGGCATACGGTCACAGTGCCAGGCAGACGGTCACAGTGCCAGGCATACGGTCACAGTGCCAGGCAGACGGTCACAGTGCCAGGCAGACGGTCACAGTGCCAGGCAGACGGTCAGTCACAGTGCCAGGTAGACGATCAAAGTGCCAGGCAGACGGTCAGTCACCGTGCCAGGTGGACGGTCAGTCACAGTGCCAAGCAGACGGTCAGTCACAGTGCCAGGTAGACGGTCACAGTGCCAGGCAGACGGTCAGTCACCGTGACAGGTAGACGGTCACAGTGCCAGGCAGACGGTCAGTCACAGTGCCAGGCAGACGGTCACAGTGCCAGGCAGACGGTCAGTCACAGTGCCAGGTAGACGGTCACAGTGCCAGGCAGACGGTCAGTCACAGTGCGAGGCAGACGGTCACAGTGCCAGGCAGACGGTGAGTCACAGTGCCAGGTAGACGGTCACAGTGTCAGGCAGACGGTCAGTCACCGTGCCAGGTAGACGGTCAGTCACCGTGCCAGGTAGACGGTCAGTCACCGTGCCAGATAGACGGTCAGTCATAGTACAGTGCCAGGCCGACGGTCAGTCACAGTACAGAGAAGACGGTCACAATGTAAAATAGTTAAACAGACGAGCGCCCGATTCTGAAATATTCAATAACTCGTATTAAAACGTACCTGGAAGTGTGGTGTTTTTTGACAAAGACAACCTTTTGTTACCTGACAATAATTAACTGACAGCCTGTTGCTGCCTGACGATATGTTGTTAACTGACCGTCAATCCCCATAAAAACGCAACTCATCTATGAGAATGCAAATGCTGCAATTAAACTCGGAGATGGAGTTCCGTAGGCGCCATGACATTAACACAATAAAAATTCCGACAAGTCCTGTGGCATAGAAAGCAATAAGAGCACATCGCTGGTCATCTACTGCTTCCAGTCTATTTCCAGCCGTCTTAACCAAGTTTTACCATTAGATGAAATCGGCAAGGACGAGAGAGTGAGGCTGACGAAATGAGCAACTCTCCCTCACTTTAAACAAAATACAGCTCAAGTCAAGGCTACTCCTCAAGTCGAGGCTACTGCTCAAGGCTACTCCTCAAGTCGAGGCTACTGCTCAAGTCGAGGCTACTCCTCAAGTCGAGGCTACTGCTCAAGTCGAGGCTACTGCTTAAGGCTACTCCTCAAGTCGAGGCTACTCCTCAAGTCGAGGCTACTCCTCAAGTCGAGGCTACTGCTCAAGTCGAGGCTACTTCTCAAGTCGAGGCTACTGCTCAAGTCGAGGCTACTGCTTAAGGCTACTCCTCAAGTCGAGGCTACTCCTCAAGTCGAGGCTACTCCTCAAGTCGAGGCTACTGCTTAAGGCTACTCCTCAAGTCGAGGCTACTGCTCAAGTCGAGGCTACTCCTCAAGTCGAGGCTACTGCTCAAGGCTACTCCTCAAGTCGAGGCTACTGCTCAAGTCAAGCCTACTGCTCAAGTCGAGGCTACTGCTTAAGTCGAGGCTACTGCTCAAGTCGAGGCTATTGCTCAAGTCATGGCTACTCCTCAAGTCGAGGCTACTGCTTAAGTCGAGGCTACTGCTCAAGTCGAGGCTACTGCTCAAGTCAAGGCTACTCCTCAAGTCGAGGCTAGTGCTCAAGTCGAGGCTACGGCTCAAGTCGAGGCTACTGCTTAAGTCGAGGCTACTGCTCAAGTCGAGGCTACTGCTCAAGTCGAGGCTACTGCTCAAGTCAAAGCTACTCCTCAAGTTGAGGCTACTGCTCAAGTCGAGGCTACTGCTAAACTCGAGGCTGCTGCTCAAACTTCGCATGCGACGGATGAACAATTACCACGCTTGACAGTCTAGTTGTTACTGACAGTCTAGTTGTTATCTGACAGTCTAGTTGTTACCTGACAGGTTACTAACTGTCTAGTTGTTACTGACAGTCTAGCTGTTACTGACAGTCTAGTTGTTACCTGACAGTCTAGTTGTTACCTGACAGGTTACTAACAGTCTAGTTGTTACTGACAGTCTAGTTGTTACTGACATTCTAGTTGCTACCTGACAGTCTAGTTGTTACCTGACAGTCTATTTGTTACTGACACTCTATTTGTTACTGACAGTCTAGTTGTTACTGACAGTCTAGTTGTTACTGACAGTCTAGTTTTTACCTGACAGGTTACTAACAGTCTAATTGTTACTGACAGTCTAGTTGTTACTGACAGTCTAGTTGTTACCTGACAGTCTAGTTGTTACTGACAGTCTATTTGTTACTGACAGTCTATTTGTTACTGACAGTATGTCTTACTGACCGTCTTTAATTACCTGACAGTCTTTTGTTACTCACAGTCTGTTGTTACTGACAGTCTCTTGTTACTGACATTCTATTTTTACTGACAGTATGTTGTTACTGGCAGTCCGTTTTTACTGACAGTCTGTTGTTACATGACAGTCTGTTGTTACTAACAGTTGTTATTACATGAAAGTCTGTTATTACTGACATTCTGTTGTTACAGACAGTTATTTTTTTACCTGACAGTTTGTTGTTATTGACTGCAAATAGTTGACACTGACATCTACAATACGCACTCCTCCTGTGCTTGTCACACTGTCAGCACGTTAATGTGTTCAGAATGCCTGGAACTAACCTTGTGGACCGCTGTAGTTGGGACAGGGCAATTAATTATGGCTGATGTAAATGTTCTAGAGACGAATCCACTCTAACAATTCATTGTCGTGTAGGGTCGTAGAATTTACTGCTGTGTCATAACATTTACTGCATTTCTAATTTG
Source organism: Lymnaea stagnalis (assembly GCA_964033795.1). NCBI lineage: Eukaryota > Metazoa > Mollusca > Gastropoda > Lymnaeidae > Lymnaea > Lymnaea stagnalis. The sequence goes on along the minus strand of CAXITT010000113.1, from coordinate 1,462,057 downwards.
TTGGTATGTAGAATGTTTGGGGATTTAAAAACCCAAAACATTGTGGGTGTGTACTTGCTGTGTAAAGGGGGCATTTATGGGTGTGTAGAATAAGTTAGCAGGCCATTGGGAACTGAAAATGACGACTGCCTTGTTAGGTGGGGTCGAAAAAAATACTTCAATGCTAGCTGGGGTGGACAGACTGTTGGAATGTTAGGTTGGATGGACAGATTGGTGGAATGTTACGTTTGGGTGTACAGACTGGTGGAATGTTGGGTTGGATGGACAGACTGGTGGAATGTTAGGTTGTTTGGACAGACTGTTGGAATGTTGGGTTGGATGGACAGACTGGTGGAATGTTAGGTTGGGTGGACAGATTGGTGAAATGTTAGTTTTGGTGGACAGACTGGTGGAATGTTGGGTTGGATGGACAGACTGGTGGAATGTTTGGTTGGATGGACAGACTGTTGGAATGTTAGGTTGGGTGGACAGACTGGTGGAATGTTAGTTTGGGTGGACAGACTGGTAGAATGTTAGGGTGGGTGGACAGACTGTTGGAATGTTAGGTTGGGTGGACAGACTGTTGGAATGTTAGGTTGGGTGGACATAATGTTGGAATGTTAGGTTGGGTGGACAGTCTGGTGGAATGTTAGGTTGTTTGCACAGACAGTTGGAATGTTAGGTTGTTTGGACAGACTGTTGGATTGTTAGGTTGGGTGGACAGATTCCAATGTTAAGTGGGGCGGGCTTACTACAATATTAGGTGGGGCGGACTGACTACAATGTTAGGTGGGGTGGACTGACTGCAATTTTATGGGGTCGGACATACTGCAATGTTAGGTGGGACCAACAGATCACATTGTTCGGGTATTTACAACTAATAAATCGCACGCTACCCTTCCACGAAGGCCTCTAGAGTTGACCGAACATGCAGCCTCTTAATATAAATAAAAGACAGTGCTTCTCGGGGTTCAGCACATCCTCCACCTCCGTCCCCACGCCCCTAAATAAGCCGTGACTAAAGAGAACTTGCTACCTGAATTGACAAGTTGTGCTTGGAGAGCGCACATGAATGACGTTATACACTATAGTGGTTTTTATGATGAAGCAGTAGCTAAATGTTCACCTACAACAAAGTCGATATCCATCATTAGCTGAGCACTATATATTGAATGTGCAACCCCTACAGCCAGTGGTTCCCTATACATGGGCTGAGACCCCAAATCATGTCGCGGAGGGTTTTCTATGTTGGCTGAATTTTTAATTGTTATAGGTGTCTTGAAATAAGTATAGACTGATTCCATGACACTGCTTCTATGAAATGGGGTCACGACTCAAAACATGTTTCAGAACCAGTGTAGATTAGAATGCTTATACACAGAGTGAAATGTCAGAGAGATCATGTAACTGTTTGGTATTTCCTCTTATAGCGAACCTCTACATAAGTCATGTGAGTGGCGTATAGAATTAGCACGGTGCTAACGATGTGATCGTCTATGATGTGCTGTGGTGGGCTGTGTTGTGCTATGTTGTGCTATGATGTGCTGTGATGTGCTTATGGCGTGCTATGCTGTGTTCAGATGTCATATGATTCACTATGATGCTCTGATGTGGTTTGATGTGGTTTGATGTGCTATGATGTTACTGTGATGTACTATGATGTGCTACGATGTGCTCTAACGTGCTGTGATCAAAAGCAAAGCGAATCAAAGGTATGTGAACACAACTCAACACATACATCTTAAACGCCGTTGGAACATATTACAAAGCATAAATCTTAACTGGTGTATAAACACATCAAAAAAAAACATGAATCTAACAGACGCTTTAAAACACCCGAAATACGTAACACCTATTATTATTATTATTGTCGTTAGCAGTAGTTTTACATATGCTGTACCCCAGCCTAGGGCTGGGCTGACCATGCTGTACATACAATTTAACAAAATAATCATGAACTTAAAAAATTAACATACATTAGTTTAATAAAAACAAAACAAATGCATATTGAATGCACTACTATAGGGATCTAGACACGAGACAACTCTTTGAGTGCAACACATGGGAACTCACCTCGATTTAACACATCACAACAAACGCATAAAATGACATCACAACACACGCAGTGATATCACAGCACATAAAATGACATCACAACACACACAGTGACATCACAACCCATAAAATGACATCACAACACACGCATTGACGTAACGATATATAAAATGACATCACAAAACAAACAGTGACATCACAACACATAAAATGACATCACAACACACACTGTGACATCACAACTCATAAAATGACATTACAACACACGCTGTGACATCACAACACATAAAATGACATCACAACACACGCTGTGACATCACAACGCATAAAATGGCATCACACCACATGCAGTGACATCTAAACACACACAGAGACTCACAACACACGCAGTGACATCACAACACACACAGTGACATCATAACACATAAAATGACATTACAACACAAGCTGTGACATCACAACACATAAAATGACATCACAACACACGCTGTGACATCACAACGCATAAAATGACATTACAACACACGATGTGACATCACAACACATAAAATGACATCCCAACACACGCTGTGACATCACAACGCATAAAATGACATCACAACACATGCAGTGACATCACAACACATAAAATGACATCACAACACACACACAGTGACATCACATCTCATAAAATGGCATAAAATGACATCACAACACACACAGTGACATCACAACGCACGAAATGACATCACAACACACGCAGTGACATCACAACACATGCAGTGACATCACATCACATAGGACGACATCAACACACATTTACCGACCATGGAGGTTGTCTACTCACTCTGGTACATGTTGGATTTGGTCGTGATGACATCCTTCAGCCTCACGGTCCACGCGCTCCACGGTGAGGACATAGCCGGGGCGTCAGCTCCCCTTCACACCTAGTTGTCTTCTCCTGTTTGGTTACCCTTGCTTCCTCAGATCCTGGGACTTTGTTGGGCACTTAGAACCCAACCCTTTTTTTTTTTTTTTTTCGATAGTTGTTCCCCTTTTTTTTAAAGAATTTCAAAGAAATCTCTCTTACACCCCCTTTTTCCCTTTACCTCCCCGTCGTACGCGTCCCCTGCTTGATTTCCCCCCCATCACCGCCCACATTTGAACCTTTTCCTCCAATCA
>CAXITT010000113.1:1405215-1418242 GCA_964033795.1 Lymnaea stagnalis | reverse complement strand
CCAGTTAAGTTACTTACTAGCCATAGGCCCCCAGTTAAGTTACTTACAAATCATTCCCCGCCAGTTAAGTTACTTACTAGCCATAACCCGCCAGTTAAGTTACTTACTAGCCATAGGCCCCCAGTTAAGTTACTTACTAGCCATAGGCCCCCAGTTAAGTTTCTTACAAATCATTCCCCGCCATTTAAGTTACTTTCTAGCCATAGGCCCCCAGTTAAGTTACTTACAAATCATTCCCCGCCAGTTAAGTTACTTACTAGCCATAGGCCACCAGTTAAGTTACTAACAAATCATTCCCCGCCACTTAAGTTACTTACTAGCCATAACCCGCCAGTTAAGTTACTTACAAGCCATAACCCGCCAGTTTAAGTTACTTACTAGCCATAGGCTCCCAGTTAAGTTATTTACTAGCCATAGTCCGCCAGTTAAGTTACTTACTAGCCATAGTCCCCCAGTTAAGTTACTTACTAGCCATAATCCGCCAGTTAAGTTACTTACTAGCCATAGGCCCCAAATTAAGTTACTTACAAATCATTCCCTGCCAGTTAAGTTACTTACTAGCCATAACCCGCCAGTTAAGTTACTTACTAGCCATAGTCCCCCAGTTGAGTTACTTACTAGCCATAGGCTTCCAGTTAAGTTACTTACAAATCATTCCCCGCCAGTTAAGCTACTTACCAGACATAACCCGCCAGTTAAGTTACTTACTAGCCATAACCCGCAAGTTAAGTTACTTACTAGCCATAGGCTCCCAGTTAAGTTACTTACTAGCCATAGGCCCCCAGTTAAGTTACTTACTAGCCATAGTCCGCCAGTTAAGTTACTTACCAGCCATAGTCCCCCAGTTAAGTTACTTACTAGCCATAGTCCCCCAGTTAAGTTACTTACTAACCATAGGCCCCCAATTAAGTTACTTACAAATCATTCCCCGCCAGTTAAGTTACTTACTAGCCACAACCCGCCAGTTAAGTTACTTACTAGCCATAACCCGCCAGTTAAGTTACTTACTAGCCATAGGCCCCCAGTTAAGTTACTTACAAATCATTCCCCGCCAGTTAAGTTACTTACTAGCCATAGTCCGCCAGTTAACTTATTTACTAGCCATATTTCGCCAGTTAAGTTACTTACTAGCCATAGTCCCCCAGTTAAGTTACTTACTAGCCATAGTCCGTCAGTTAAGTTACTTACTAGCCATAGGCCCCAAGTTAAGTTACTTACTAGCCATAGGCCCCCAGTTAAGTTACTTACTAGCCATAGGCCCCCAGTTAAGTTACTTACAAATCATTCCCCGCCAGTTAAGTTACTTACTAGCCATAGCCCGCCAGTTAAGTTACTTACTAGCCATGGGCCCTCAGTTAAGTTACTTACTAGCCATAGGCCCCCATTTAAGCTACTTACAAATCATTCCCCCCCAGTTAAGTTACTTACTAGCCATAACCCGCCAGTTAAGTTACTTACTAGCCATAGGCCCCCAGTTAAGTTACTTACTAGCCATAGGCCCCCAGTTAAGTTACTTACTAGCCATAGGCCCCCAGTTAAGTTACTTACTAGCCATAGGCCCCCAGTTAAGTTACTTACTAGCCATAGGCCCCCAGTTAAGTTACTTACTAGCCATAGGCCCCCAGTTAAGTTACTTACTAGCCATAGGCCCCCAGTTAAGTTACTTACTAGCCATAGGCCCCCAGTTAAGTTACTTACTAGCCATAGGCCCCCAGTTAAGTTACTTACTAGCCATAGGCCTCCAGTTAAGTTACTTACTAGCCATAGGCCCCCACTTAAGTTACTTACTAGCCATAGGCCCCCAGTTAAGTTACTTACTAGCCATAGGCCCCCAGTTAAGTTACTTACTAGCCATAGGCCTCCAGTTAACTTACTTACTAGCCATAGGCCCCCAGTTAAGTTACTTACGAATCATTCCCCGCCAGTTAAGTTACTTACTAGCCATAGGCCCCCAGTTAAGTTACTTACTAGCCATAGGCCCCCAGTTAAGTTACTTTCTAGCCATAGGCCCCCAGTTAAGTTACTTACAAATCATTACCCGCCAGTTAAGTTACTTACTAGCCATAGCCCGCCAGTTAAGTTACTTACTAGCCATAACCCGCCAGTTAAGTTACTTACTAGCCATAGGCCCCCACTTAAGTTACTTACTAGCCATAGGCCCCCAGTTAAGTTACTTACTAGCCATAGCCCGCCAGTTAAGTTACTTACTAGCTATAGCCTGCCAGTTAAGTTACTTACTAGCTATAGCCTGCCAGTTAAGTTACTTACTAGCTATAGCCTGCCAGTTAAGTTACTTACTAGCCATAGCCCACCAGTTAAGTTACTTACTAGCTATAGCCTGCCAGTTAAGTTACTTACTAGCCATAGCCCACCAGTTAAGTTACTTACTAGCCATAGCCCGTCAGTTAAGTTACTTACGAGCCATAACCCGCCAGTTAAGTTACTTACTAGCTATAGCCTGCCAGTTAAGTTACTTACTAGCTATAGCCTGCCAGTTAAGTTACTTACTAGCTATAGTCTGCCAGTTAAGTTACTTACTAGCCATAACCCGCCAGTTAAGTTACTTACTAGCCATAGGCCCCCAGTTAAGTTACTTACTAGCCATAGGCCCCCAGTTAAGTTACTTACTAGCCATAGCCCGCCAATTAAGTTACTTACTAGCTATAGCCTCTCAGTTAAGTTACTTACTAGCTATAGCCTGCCAGTTAAGTTACTTACTAGCTATAGCCTGCCAGTTAAGTTACTTACTAGCCATAGCCCGCCAGTTAAGTTACTTACTAGCCATAGCCCGCCAGTTAAGTTACTTACTAGCAATAGCCCGACAGTTAAGTTACTTACTAGCTAAAGCCCGCCAGTTAAGTTACTTACTAGCAATAGCCCGCAAGTTAAGTTACTTACTAGCTAAAGCCCGCCAGTTAAGTTACTTAATTGCAAAATCCCCCCAGTTAAGTTACTTACTAGCTAAAGCCCACCAGTTAAGTTGCTTACTAGCTAAAGCCCGCCAGTTAAGTTGCTTACTAGCTAAAGCCCGCCAGTTAAGTTACTTACTAGCAATAGCCCGACAGTTAAGTTACTTACTAGCTAAAGCCCGCCAGTTAAGTTGCTTACTAGCTAAAGCCCGCCAGTTAAGTTACTTACTAGCTAAAGCCCGCCAGTTAAGTTACTTACTAGCAAAAGCCCGCCAGTTAAGTTACTTACTAGCTAAAGCCCGCCAGTTAAGTTACTTACTAGCAATAGCCCGCCAGTTAAGTTACTTACTAGCTAAAGCCCGCCAGTTAAGTTACTTACTAGCTAAAGCCCGCCAGTTAAGTTACTTACTAGCTAAAGCCCGCCAGTTAAGTTACTTACTAGCTAAAGCCCGCCAGTTAAGTTACTTACTAGCAATAGCCCGCCAGTTAAGTTACTTACTAGCTAAAGCCCGCCAGTTAAGTTACTTACTAGCAATAGCCCGCCAGTTAAGTTACTTACTAGCTAAAGCCCGCCAGTTAAGTTGCTTACTAGCTAAAGCCCGCCAGTTAAGTTGTTTACTAGCCATAGCCCGCCAGTTAATTTACTTACTAGCAATAGCCCGCCAGTTAAGTAACTTACTAGCTATTGTTAAGTTACTTGATAAAATCATACATTCAAATAACATACTATATAAGAATATTCCCTCCCACACCCCCAAAGAATCGATTCGCAAGCGTCCTTCCCTCTTACATTTCAACTGAGACTTTTTCTGTGAATCAAAATAAAATGTTAGGCCCCCAAGACACTGGCTTTTTTCAAGACCCTTGTTTGGCCCACTTATCGGGGATTTTTAATTTGCTTTTAATCTTTATCCGTAGCCTTTGTGACTGACAGACATTGCCGCAAAAATATTTTTTTTATGTTGAAGTTAATGACGGACATACATTGTGGCAAAGAGAGTTATGTATGTTGATGTTAGTGACGGACATGCACTGTGGCATTGAGAGTTACATACTTTGATGATGATGATATTTTTGTTTAAACGATCTCACCGCCATAAATTTCTACTTCGCATAGTTCCATCAAACCTTCGACCACCAGGAGAGTGACCGATGACGTCACCGTGAAAAGCGTGTCAGCGAAGAATATCACGTGTTCACCGACGGCTGCTGAGGTGTATTTAAAGGGTGCGTTCGGGTCACCGAAATGACCTTCAATTGTGAAGTTCTCGTCACTGTTCCCTGAGGATGAAAAAAAATTACACTTAAATAAAAAATAAAAAAATAAGATCTTTGGTTTGGTATCCCATAGCCCTTACACTTCACAATAGATTTTTAGGCAGAGCTAGGAGCCCGTGAATCAGGAGCAGTGTCTTTTTTTTTTAACCCGGAGCTAGAGGGTATCTGGAGTTGCTAGATTTCTTGCTGCTACAGGTGGTTTAATATAAATTATAAATAAATTTTATTTTAGTTTTTAATTTTTTTTATTAAAATTATTAATTTAAATTTTATAGAATTGATCCCTATTCTTCTACCAGCTATATTCCCACACTCTTCTACCAGCTATATTCCCACATTCTACTACCAGCTATAATCCCACACTCTTCTACCAGCTATATTCCCACGATCTTCTACCAGCTACATACCCACACTCTTCTACTAGCAATGTTGCCCAATTCTCTAACAGCGATTTTGCCCAACTCTTCTGCCTGCTATGTTGACTCACTATTCTACAGCTGTGTTGTGTCACTATTCTACAGCTATGTTGACTCACTATTCTACAGCTGTGTTGCGTCACTATTCTACAGCTATGTTGACTCACTATTCTACAGCTGTGTTGCCTTACTATTCTACAGCTATGTTGCCTCACTATTCTATATCTATATTCCCTCACTATTCTACAGCTGTGTTGCCTCTCTATTCTACAGCTATGTTGCCTCACTATTCTACATCTGTATTGCCTCACTAGTCTACAGCTATGTTGCCTCACAATTCTACAGCCATGTTGCCCCACTATTCTACAGCTGTGTTGCCCCAATATTCTTCAGCAATGTTGCCTCACTATTCTACAGCTAGGTTGCCTAACTTACTTACGGCTGTGTTGCCTCACTATTCTACAGCTGTGTTGCCCCACTATTCTACAGCTATGTTGCCCAAATATTCTTCAGCTGTGTTGCCCCAATATTCTTCAGCAATGTTGCCTCACTATTCTACAGCTAGGTTGCCTAAATTACTTACGACTGTGTTGCCTCACTATTCTACAGCTATGATGTCTCCCTATTCCACGGCTATGTTGCCTCACTATTCTACAACTGTGTTGCCTCACTATTCTGACCCTCTGTTGCATCACTGTTCTACAGTTATGTTCCATCACTATTCTACAACTATGTCGTCTCACTATTCTACAGCTAGGTGGCCTCACTATTCTATGGCTATGTTGCCTCACAATTCTACGGCTGTGTTGCCTTTCTATTCTACAGCTATGTTGTCTCAGTATTCAACAGCTGTGTGCCCTCACAATTTTACATCTATGTTCCCTGACTATTCTACAGCTATGTTGCCTAACTATTTTACAGCTATATTGCCTCACTATTATACAGCTTGGTTGCCTCACTGTTTTATTAATGTGTTACCTCACTATTCTACAGCCATGTTGCCTCTCAATTCTACAGCTAGGTTTACCTCACTAGTCTACAACTATGTTGCCTCACTATTCTACAGCTGTGTTGCCTCATTCTTCTACAGCTACGTTCCCTCTGTATTTTACAGCTTTGTTGTCTTACTATTTTACAGCTATATTGCCTCACTATTCTACAGATAGGTTGCCTTACCATTCTACAGTTAGGTTTTCTCACTATTTTACCGCTGCGTTCCCTCACAATGCTACAGCTATGTTGCCTCATTATTTTACAGCTGTATTGCCTCACTATTCTACAGCTATGTTGCCTCACAATTCTACAGCTGTTTTGCCTCACTATTCTACGGCTAAGTTGCCTCACTGGTCTACAGCTATGTTACCTCACGATCTCACTATTCTACAGCTATATTGCCTCACTATTTTACAGCTATGTTGCCTCACTATTCTACAGCCATGTTGCCTCACTATTCTACAGCTGGTAGCGAAGTTGGAAAGAATCGGAGCCGACCAAATTCCCGTTTTTCATGCTCTAGTGATTTTAACATTTTAATAAATCCTAGAAATGTTAAAAAGGATGAGTTGAAAACATTTCGCAAAGTCTCTCAACCTCTTTCAAACACCTCTTTTTAAACATTTAAGTTCAAACACGCTTTTCAAACCTCCATTTCAAATATCTTTTCCTAACATCTGATTCATACAAACATCTCTTTCAAGTTTCTCTTTCAAACATATCTTTCAAATATATATTTCAAACATCTCTTTCAAATGCTTCTTTTAAATATCTCTTTCAAACATCTCTGTCAAACATTGTTTTCAAATATATCTTTTAAATACATCTTTTCAACATCTCTTTCAAACTTCAAGTTAAAAAAAATGAATTTCCAACATCTCTTTCAAACATCTCTGTCAAACATTGTTTTCAAATATATCTTTTAAATACATCTTTTCAACATCTCTTTCAAACTTCATGTTTAAAAATTTATTTCCAACATCTCTTTCAAACATCTCTGTCAAACATTGTTTTCAAATATATCTTTTAAATACATCTTTTCAACATCTCTTTCAAACTTCATGTTTAAAAATGTATTTCCAACATCTCTTTCAAACATCTCTGTCAAACATTGTTTTCAAATATATCTTTTAAATACATCTTTTCAACATCTCTTTCAAACATCTCTGTCAAACATTGTTTTCAAATATATCTTTTAAATACATCTTTTCAACATCTCTTTCAAACATCTCTGTCAAACATTGTTTTCAAATATATTTTTAAATACATCTTTTCAACATCTCTTTCAAACTTCATGTTTAAAAATTTATTTCCAACATCTCTTTCAAACATCTCTGTCAAACATTGTTTTCAAATATATCTTTTAAATACATCTTTTCAACATCTCTTTCAAACATCTCTGTCAAACATTGTTTTCAAATATATCTTTTAAATACATCTTTTCAACATCTCTTTCAAACTTCATGTTTAAAAATGTATTTCCAACATCTCTTTCAAACATCTCTGTCAAACATTGTTTTCAAATATATCTTTTAAATACATCTTTTCAACATCTCTTTCAAACATCTCTGTCAAACATTGTTTTCAAATATATCTTTTAAATACATCTTTTCAACATCTCTTTCAAACTTCATGTTTAAAAATGTATTTCCAACATCTCTTTCAAACATCTCTGTCAAACATTGTTTTCAAATATATCTTTTAAATACATCTTTTCAACATCTCTTTCAAACATCTCTGTCAAACATTGTTTTCAAATATATCTTTTAAATACATCTTTTCAACATCTCTTTCAAACTTCATGTTTAAAAATGTATTTCCAACATCTCTTTCAAACATCTCTGTCAAACATTGTTTTCAAATATATCTTTTAAATACATCTTTTCAACATCTCTTTCAAACTTCATGTTTAAAAATGTATTTCCAACATCTCTTTCAAACTTCATGTTTAAAAATGTATTTCCAACATCTCTTTCAAACTTCATGTTTAAAAATGTATTTCCAACATCTCTTTCAAACTTCATGTTTAAAAATGTATTTCCAACATCTCTTTCAAACTTCATGTTTAAAAATGTATTTCCAACATCTCTTTCAAACTTCATGTTTAAAAATGTATTTCCAACATCTCTTTCAAACTTCATGTTTAAAAATGTATTTCCAACATCTCTTTCAAACTTCATGTTTAAAAATGTATTTCCAACATCTCTTTCAAACTTCATGTTTAAAAATGTATTTCCAACATCTCTTTCAAACTTCATGTTTAAAAATTTATTTCCAACATCTCTTTCAAACATCTCTGTCAAACATCTCTGTCAAACATCTCTTTTTAACATTTTTTTTTTGGTGTACTTTTGTACAAACGGTAGCTTTTGTTAAATACCCAACTTTTCACCAGTGTATGTAAAAAAGTATTTTTAATACAAATTTTCACCTGTGTATGTACAAGACACCTATGTATGTACAAGATGGTCTCAATGCCAAACTGTTCACATGTGTGTGTACAAGATCTAATATCTAACAATTAACTTATGTATTTACAATATTATTATAATGTCAAACCATTTCCGTAGCATGTAAGAGATGATCTTAATGTCAAACCATTGCCGTAGCATGTAAGAGATGGTCTTTATGTCAAGCCATTTCCGTAGCATGTAAGAGATGGTCTTTATGTCAAGCCATTCCCGTAGCATGTAAGAGATGGTCTTTATGTCAAGCCATTTCCGTAGCATGTAAGAGATGGTCTTTATGTCAAGCCATTCCCGTAGCATGTAAGAGATGGTCTTTATGTCAAGCCATTCCCGTAGCATGTAAGAGATGGTCTTTATGTCAAGCCATTTCCGTAGCATGTAAGAGATGGTCTTTATGTCAAGCCATTCCCGTAGCATGTAAGAGATGGTCTTTATGTCAAGCCATTCCCGTAGCATGTAAGACATGGTCTTTATGTCAAGCCATTCCCGTAGCATGTAAAAGATGGTCTTAATGTCAAACCATTTCCGTAGCATGTAAGAGATGGTCTTTATGTCAAGCCATTCCCGTAGCATGTAAAAGATGGTCTTAATGTCAAACCATTTCCGTAGCATGTAAGAGATGGTCTTTATGTCAAGCCATTCCCGCAGCATGTACAAGATGATTTTAATGTCAAACCATTACCGCAGCACGTAAAAGGTGGTCTTAATGTCAAACCATCCCCGCAGCATGCAAGAGACCGTCTCAAACTCAAATAATTTACTTGTAAATAGAGTTATCTCCTGGATGAACAGCTCCCTCTGGAAGTGGAACCTGATGCTCGAGTTGTCCGGGCTGAGCTCGTGACATATTATGAACTCTTGATCACCGTCCGTCAACGGGTCCACTAAGGACGTGCCCCATTCGGGTGTTGGAAAGATGACGTAGTTCTCTGTCTTGTTGTCAACGAAATGATGTAATGGTGCCACGTTACGACCTGAAATGATTCAATGGTGCCACGTTACGACCTGAAATGATTCAATGGTGCCACGTTACGACCTGAAATGATGCAATGGTGCCACGTTACGACCTGAAATGATGCAATGGTGCCACGTTACGACCTGAAATGATGCAATGGTGCCACGTTACGACTTGAAATGATGCAATGGTGCCACGTTACGACCTGAAATGATGCAATGGTGCCACGTTACAACCAGAAATGATGCAATGGTGCCACGTTACGACCTGAAATGATGCAATGGTGCCACGTTACGACCTGAAATGATGCAATGATGCCACGTTACGACCTGAAATGATGCAATGGTGCCACGTTACGACCTGAAATGATGCAATGGTGCCACGTTACGACCTGAAATGATGCAATGGTGCCACGTTACGACCTGAAATGATGCAATGGTGCNTTATTTTATGCTTTTCGGCTGGATATTTGTAATAGTTTAAGTTTAGTTTTCTTATATACAATATTTCACAGACATGACCAGTACATTGGATGACAGAATTGCGCCTCTCTTATTTTATTTTTTTTAATCCATTTTGTTAGTAATATAAAAGCATTTAGGACGTTGTTTATAAAATATATCGCGGCACTATGACAAGTTACATCACTTATTTGATTAATCCCCACTTGCTAGTTTTGAACGACAAATACACTCTAATAGTGCTGACAATTGTTCCCGTTTTTATTTTTTTTCAATTACATAACCTTGTCATTTAAAATAGTTTGTTAATCTTGACAAGGGCTACACTTTAAGGAAAAAAAAAGGGAGGGGGAATAACACCAGTGTGAGCGTGCACAACATTATTAAGGGGGCATAAAAAAATGACATATGCTAATTTTAGACCATATTGCAAACATTTAGATTAACACACGCATGCTTAAAAAAATATGTTTGAAAATGTGTGAAAATGTTATTTGGTTTTACAAGAACAAAAATAATTATGTGATCTCTAACCATTAAAATTTCGTTTTGCGTCGAACATCTTATACAAGCTCAACGACTTGGAGGGGTGGGGTGGGGACAATCAATGGATGGGCAGAACAAGCGACAGCCTGACAAGCAAGTAACATCAAAACAACCAACACACACAGGATCCAAACAAATTCGCCCAGCCCACACACAAGCCACAATCACCAAACACCGAGAATGAAAAAAAAATGATAGAAAAGCAGCTCTAGCCGAGCCCACAAAACTTCACTTTGAAAATATAATTCATTTTTCGGTAAATAACTTTAAAAATGCTAGTATGATTGCGTAAAAGCACTTTCTTTATTTAAAAAAAGAAAAAAATAATCTTAAAAAATTCTAAATATTGTGATATCCAACTATTTTTTAGTCAGTATTCATTTATAACAGTATATTTTCGCTCGATTTATGTTAAAGACTGGGTTTTAAGGGCCTTGAAGGGAGCGATTCAAAGCACTCAAATGTTATCAATTACTGCCCTAAGGCAGGATTGTTTTAATGTTGAAATTTATGGTAGAGGTGTGGTCGGGGGAAAAAGAATCGATGGGCCGACAAGGCAACGTGAGGTGGGAAAGGCCGACCCCCCGACAGCCAAACAAAACCAAAACAACCCAGGATTCAAAGAAACTCGCCAAAAACACACACACACAAGCTAAAATCACCAACCACCACATTTTTAATGTTTTCGAATGCTTCCTGACCATCATCTGACCAATGAAATTTTGAATTTTTCTTTAACATATTACTTATGGAAGAAGCAATAACTGAGAAATTTTTGCAAAACTTTCTATAGTAACCTGCCATTCCCGAAAATCTCATTAACTGATTTCTAGTAGTGGGTGGTGGAAGTGATACAATAGAATTTATCTTAGCTTTACATGACCTTGACCCGCTATGTGACCTAAACATTCCACAGTTGCATGACAAAATTCACACTTATTTATTTATTTATTTATTTAGACATTTTTATATAGCGCTTACCATAAAGCTCTAAGCGCTTTACAATTATTAAAAACATGTAAACTAAGTAAAATAAAAATGAGACACTAGGATAGTAACTACTATACTATAGAAACAATGAAAATGGCTATAAAACGAGGACACTTTGACACGTTTTGGCCTATACTTCAGGATCAACCCGAAACAGAAAATGAGGCAGGGCAAGGACCTGCATCACAGGTCATAGGCGGACCTAAACAGATGAGTTTTAAGGGACGTTTTGAAAATGGACGAGGTTTCACAATGACGGATATGGAAAGGGAGCTTGTCAAACCATTCCCGCAGCATGTACAACCCATATCTTGTTGCTGATCCGTGAAGACCGTCCCCGTGAAACCTAACAAACTTTCCAATTCGAACTGAAACACCGTAAGCAACAATTATTTTTTTTAGGAAATGTGTCTGTTTTGCGGCCAAACCCGTAATACGTTGAACGCAGGGACGACGTCATTTGGGTAGGAAAGAGCCTTGTGGGGCATTACCCCCATCCACCTTTCCAGGCTCCGGCCTTTAGGGGGTGCAACCTGTGCCCTCACACAGGGCGCCGTGGCCACAGTGGTGCCTGGGGCGCCTAGTAAATAACTAAATAGGGCGCACGGTTAGCTACATGTATAGCATCATAACACGTGCTCCATAGCCTACGATGTAATTTGAAAAAGAGCGGAGCCATACAGGGACAGGGAAGGGGGCGCCGAACGGGTCGAAAGTTTACCTAAGGCTGGCGTTGTTGTCCCCCCCCCCTTTTTTTTTTTAATTTACAGGTTTATGCAATGGTGCCACGTTACGACCTGAAATGATGCAATGGTGCCACGTTACGACCTGAAATGATGCAATGGTGCCACGTTACGACCTGAAATGATGCAATGGTGCCACGTTACGACCTGAAATGATGTAATGGTGCCACGTTACAACATAAAATGATGCAACGGTGCCACGTTACGACCTGAAATGATGCAATGGTGCCACGTTACGACCTGAAATGATGCAATGGTGCCACGTGACGACCTGAAATGATTCAATGATGCCACGTGACGATCTGAAATGATTCAATGATGCCACGCTACGACCTGAAATGATTCAATGATGCCACGTGACGATCTGAAATGATTCAATGATGCCACGCTACGACCTGAAATGATTCAATGATGCCACGTGACGATCTGAAATGATTCAATGATGCCACACTACGACCTGAAATGATTCAATGATGCCACGCTACGATCTGAAATGATTCAATGATGCCACGTGACGATCTGCAATGATTCAATGATGCTACGCTACGACCTGAAATGATTCAATGATGCCACGTTACGACCTGAAATGATTCAATGATTCCACGTGACGATCTGAAATGATGCAATGGTGCCACGTTACGACCTGAAATGATGCAATGGTGCCACGTTACGACCTGAAATGATGCAATGGTGCCACATTACGACCTGAAATGATATAATGGTACCACGTTACGACCTGAAATGATGCAATGGTGCCACGTTACGACCTGAAATGGTGCAATGGTGCCACGTTACAACCTGAAATGATGCAATTTTGCCAAGTTACGACCTGAAATGATGCAATGTTGCCACGTTACGACCTGAAATGATTCAATGATGCCACGTTACGACCTGAAATGATTTAATGATGCCACGTGACGATCTGAAATGATGCAATGGTACCACGTGACGATCTGAAATGATGCAATGGTGCCACGTTACGACCTGAAATGATGCAATGGTGCCACGTTACGACCTGAAATGATTCAATGATGCCACGTGACGACCTGAAATGATTCAATGATGCCACGCTACGACCTGAAATGATGCAATTGTACTTTTGCGGTAAATATGGGACACAAAGTCAAGGACCGTCCCGGGCGTTAGGATGGCTGGAGGGGGGGGGGCGAGGCTCGTTGTCAAGGCGCAGCTACGTCAGGGCCCCAGAGTCTCACACCAAAGGGAATTAACTCTGGAGTGGTTTCGGAATGAACGAAACAAATGCTCCA
>CAXITT010000113.1:1370584-1399870 GCA_964033795.1 Lymnaea stagnalis | reverse complement strand
GCGGAGTTTTTGGAGTAGGAGTTGTGGGGGAGTTCGAGTTGTGGGGAAGCGGAGTTTTTGGCGTAGGAGTTGTGGAGGAGTTCGAGTTGTGGGGGAGCGGAGTTTTCGGGGAGGTTGAGTTGTGGGGGAGGTGGCGTTTTCGGGGAGGTTGAGTTGTGGGGGAGATGGAGTTTTGGGAGGCGGAGCTGTGGGGGAGACGGGTGTGTATTAGCGATGGAATTGTGGTGGAGGCAAAAGTGTGGATGAGATTTAAGTGTTGGGGAAGCTGGAAGTGATTGCGAGTTGAATGAGTGGGGGTGGGGGTGTTGAAAATGAAAAGACACCACCCCCCGCCCTTTTCTAGGTTTCTACCTTCAAACACGAACACAAGCCGGACCCAGGTGAGGATGTAGACCCTCTGGAAGTCAGCTGTCACTTGGTTCTGCTTAGGGCTGAAGCACGTGGAGTCGTCGTTGTCTTTCAACAAATCGTACTTCATAACAGATTCAGTAGCAAGGTCGCCTTGGAAATCGAAATTGGAATTTGAACATTTTTACAACTAAAAAACCCAGTCAAGGAACGGCGGTTCTACTATAACCGAGTTGACCGGGCCTTAGGGTTGACCTAGGGCCTTAGGGTTGACGGGGGCTTAGGGTTGACTAGGGGCCTTAGGGTTTACCTAGGGCCTTAGGGTTGACCAGGGCCTTAGAGTTGACCAGGGGCCTTAGGGTTGACCGGGGCCCTTAGGGTTGACCGGGTGCATTAGAGTTGACGGGGGCTTATGGTTGACGGGAGCTTAGGGTTGACCTAGGGCCTTAGGGTTGACGAGGGCCTTAGAGTTGACCGGGGGGCTTTGGGTTGACCAGGGGTCTTAGGGTTGACCGGGGGCCTTAGGGTTGACCGGGGGCCTTAGGGTTGACCGAAGGCCTTAGGGTTGACGGGGGCTAAGGGTTGACCGGGGCCTTAGGGTTGACGGGGGCTTAGGGTTTACTTGGGGCCTTATGAACCTCTGAATGTGTATTTATATTCTCAAATTAAATGTTATTTAACTTTTAACGCAAGTGTCGCCTTATTTAATTTACATTTCCAATTTCTTTTAACTAATAGAGGGTCACAAATCATAACGAGACATTCAATTTAGTTAATTAAAAACGACCTTAATGTTTGTAATTGGCAAAATATGTTTTTTAAAATATATAGAGATATTTTTTGCTTTAAATTTTAATAATACTGTTATTTTTTAAGAACAATTTGCTCTTTTGTCACACGGCTTGTCCTCTAGCTTGGTGACGTTAACTTTCCCTAAAGAGTTCCATAACACACTCATAGGACTTTTTTTTAAATTGGAAGCCATTTAATGGTAAAGAATTTTTCAATATTTTTTTTTTTTAATTGAAAAATAACGTCAGTTCCATGGCGTTTAAACAAAATATTACTTTCACATAATATATTATCTGAAACATATTAATAACAATTGAATCTCAACTTTTTTTTATTTAGCATATGGCTTTATTGAAATATGTGCTTAAGTGTAAATTATTTTCAATCTTCAAGGCTTCTAATGATTTCTGACGTTAAAATGTGAGCTAGAGGAGACGGTTGGAGGGGTGCTGTCAAAGTAGGACGTGCTCGTTTACAGAGACCTTTGACGACATTTCAAATCAGTGAAGTGTTTGACTTACGGTACTGACAGAACAGAGCGAACCAGATGGACTTACGGTACTGACAGAACAAAGCGAACCAGATTGACTTACGGTACTGACAGAACAGAGCGAACTAGAAAGACTTACTGTACTGACAGAACAGAGCGAACTAGAAAGACTTACTGTACTGACAGAACAGAGCGAACTAGAAAGACTTACTGTACTGACAGAACAGAGCGAACTAGAAAGACTTACTGTACTGACAGAACAGAGCGAACTAGAAAGACTTACTGTACTGACAGAACAGAGCGAACTAGAAAGACTTACTGTACTGACAGAACAGAGCGAACTAGAAAGACTTACTGTACTTACAGAACAGAGCGAACTAGAAAGACTTATGGTACTGACAGAACAGAGCGAACCAAGCAGATTTACGGTACTGACAGAACAAAGCAAACTAGAAGGGCTTACCGTACTGACAGAACAGAGCGAACCAGGCGGACTTACTGTACTAACAGAACAGAGCGAACCAGGTGGATTACTGTACTAACAGAACAGAGCGAACCAGGTGGATTACTGTACTAACGGAACAGAGCGAACCAGGTGGATTATTGTACTAACAGAACAGAGTGAACCAGGTGGATTACTGTACTGGCATAACAGAGCGCACCAGTCGGACTTACGGTACTGACAGAACAGGGCGAACCAGCCTTCTTCACACAAAGATCCTTCCAGGCAATTACCATACGTGTCACACATCTTGTTTTGGCAGTGGCACAAGAGAGCACATTGTTTCCAAGCAGTGCCTATTTCGCAACTGATTTCTGAAAAAGAATATAGCCCCATGATGACGTGTGTGGTTAACATGACAGACAAGGTCGACATGACAGACAAGGTTGACATGACAGACAAGGTGACATGGCAGAAAAGGTCGACGTGACTGGAATTTTTGACATTACAGGCAAGGTTGACATGACAGGCAAGGTTGACATGACAGGCAAGGTTGACATGACCGGCAGGTTGACATAGCAGACAAGGTCGACATCACAGACAAGGTTAACATGACAGGCAAGGTTGACATGACAGGCAAGGTTGACACGACAGACAAGGTTGACATGACACACAAGGTTGACATGACAGATAAGGTGTTTATGACAGACACGGTTGACATGACACTAAAAGTTGACGTGACATACAAGGTTGACATGACAGACAAGGTTGACATGACAGACACGGTTGACATGACAGACAAGGTTGACATGACAGACAAGGTTGACATGACAGACAAGGTTGACATGACAGACAAGGTTGACATGACAGACAAGGTTGACATGACAGACAAGGTTGACATAACAGGCAAGGTTGACATTCACAGAGAATTTCAATGTGACAACAACAACAAACAAAACAAAACTAAATATCGATGTGACAGAAAGGTCAATGTCACAGAGAAGATCGCTGTCACGTAAGTGTCGATGTGACAGACATGACAGATGTCGCAGAAGATTTTGATCTTACTGAGAGAGTTGAAAAGTTTTCAGTGTAAAAGATGACCTTAAAAAACACACTTAAATTCTTTCTTCTGAACACGTTCTCTTGCGGTATTCATGTTCCAGTAGGTTAGGCTGAAGTGGACAAAATACAAGGGACAAACTGGTTGGTCGATTCGAGCTAAAATAGGGTGACCAAATCAAGAGCTGGAAAGAATGGGACACACCCAAGGAGGGTTGGGGGGGGGGTGATACCCTCCAGCTAAAAAGGGGACGGGGGGGGGGGCCTCCACAGGGAATGGTTTATTGAAATATGCCCATTTTTAACTATTTTGAAGCAATAAATCTTTTTAAATTTAGCTTCGATTTTGTAATTTAATTTATCCCAAGGAGGGTTGGGGGGGGGGTGATACCCTCCAGCTAAAAAGGGGACGGGGGGGGGGGCCTCCACAGGGAATTGTTTATTGAAATATGCCCATTTTTAACTATTTTGAAGCAATAAATCTTTTTAAATTTAGCTTCGATTTTGTAATTTAATTTAAACTCTGAGGCATATCGTAACCGAAAACAATAATTTTGCAGTCAATACTTTTTTATTTATACATATTTTACAACAAAATACAACACAAGAAATAAAATGTAGACATCACGCAAGGCCACATCACTACAGGCACTGGCTACACAGCTAGGCAAAATATTACTTGAAGTTATTTTATAAATTAGGAAGTTTAAATGTTTTGAAAATGTGTTTGGCTTTACAAACGGGACATTTAGGCGTCCCGAGAGACTTTTTCGGGACACCGGGTACGATCGTCAAAAAATGGAACAATCCCGTTTTTACGGGACTTTTGGTCACCCTAATGGAAGCCTAATTTAGTGTAGTTTTTTTACTCGATTTTCATCTCGATCCTAAATTTGCCTCAAATTATTAATGAAAGAACCATGAATTGAAGGATGTGGTGGAGCAGGCCAGGGCCCTACATGAGCTGTAGCACCACTGATGATTATGAGGCATGAAAGAACCAAGACTGGAAGGATGTGATGGAGCCGGCCAGGGCCCTTCATGGGTTCCTCTGACTCCGGGCTTGTCTCAGCTCAGCCGTGATCAACACTTACCTTCTGGTGGTCCCTCTGACTCCGGGGCTGGCCCGGTCACGGTATTAGGCAATGACATCGTCTCACTGGCTTCCGGTGAGCTCATCACGCGGGTTGTATGACTCGTAGTTGACATTGAAGTTTCTGACGTTGACACTTGATATTTTGTTGTTGACACTGGTAGTTGTGATCTTGATACTGGAAATTGGGACCTTGACACAGAAAGTTCTGACGTTGAAGCTGAAAATATTGAAATAAATGAATCCGGCATTTAAACTATATTTTTAAAACAAATAGCATACATCTAAAGTCTATATGCAAAAGTTGCGATAGTTAACGTATTAAAAACATACTACTGCCACCCGTCTACCCCATTCCGGGATATTTACGAGAGTATCTCATCTTTTTTTTTTTTAAATTCGGGAGATCTTGAATTAGCAATCATGTATGTAATTAGTGTGTTAAAATATTTTATTTCTCACTTCTGAAGACCCATTCCTGTGCATCTTAGTGGCCTGCCTTTTGTCCGGGTATCGGGTCCGGGTATTTTAAGACCATACCCGGCGGATCCGAATCCGGGTGTTTCAGGTCAGGAATTAGGTAGAGAACATGAGAAATGTGCTCCGCCCAGTGGGGTAATAATGAGAACCTCATGCATAGGATCAGCAGCGATGCCAAATGAAGCAAATTTGAAGGTCTCATAACACTTATAGCACATACCCCATAAACCCTAATTCACAAGCATAACAATCATCAACTATGGAGCGGAGCGGAGCTACATGCGTAAGTGCTGATGGAACTTTCCATTTTCCCAATACCAATTTACTATTTAAACAAAATGTATGACCTGGACACTGGTTCCGTTTTATTGACCGGTGCCGGTTTTGTTTCGGAGTGGCTGTTACTGGGCAGTTCTTGGTGTCTGGGTTAGAGCGTTGCTCAGCCCTAAACAATCAACAAGGAGTCTAGCAATTGAAGGGCATGGTGTAAGAATGGAACATGGACATGGCGCACTGGCATGGTCTAGGAATGGCACATTGACATGGCGCACTGGCAGGGGGCATGAATGGCACATTGACATGGCGCACTGGCATGGTCCAGGAATGGCACATTGACATGGCGCACTGGCATGATCCAAGAATGGCACATTGACATGGCGCACTGGCATGGTCCAAGAATGGCACGTTGATATGTGCACTCATGGCGCACTGGTATGGTGCAAGAATGGCCCTTTGACATGGCGCACTGGCATGGTGCAAGAATGACACATTGACATGGCGCACCGATGACTCACTGGCATGGTGCAAGAATGACGCATTGACATGGCGCACTGATGACGCACTGGCATGGTGCAAGAATGGCACATTGAATGACGCACTGGCATGGTGCAAGAATGGCACATTGACATGACGCACTGGCATGACGCAATTTAAAAAAAGAACTTACTTATCGGGCAGGGTTACTAATAAACCAATTGGTAGCCTTCAATAGTGTTAGTGCCTTTACTAAGACTAGTTTGGAGTTTGACTTACTTCTGTCTCCGGTGACCAGATTGACCTGGCAGTAGCATGTTTTTACGGGACGTTTGGTCACCCTAATCGAAGCCTAATTTAGTGTCATTTTTGTTTAGTCCATTTTTATCTCGACCCTAAATTTGCCTCAAATTATTAATGAAAGAACCATGAATGGAAGGATGTGGTGGAGCAGGCCAGGGCCCTACAGGGGTCCCTCTGACTCCGGGCTTGTCTCAGCTCAGCCGTGATCAACACTTACCTTTTGGCGGTCCCTCTGCTTCCGGGGCTGGCCCGGTCACGGTATTAGGCAATAACATCGTCTCACTGGCTTTCGTTGAGCTCATCACACGGGTTGTATGACTGGTAGTTGACACTAAAGTTTCTGACGTGGACACTTGATATTTTGATATTGACACTGGTAGTTGTGATCTTGACACTGGAAATTGTGACCTTGACACTGAAAGTTGTGACGTTGACACTGGAACTACTGACCTTGACATTGGAGTTTTTGACGTTGAAACTGAAAATATTGAAATAAAGGAATCCGGCATTTAAAGTATATTTTAAAACAAACAGCACACATCTAAAATCTATTTGCAAACGTAGCGATAGTTAACGTATTAAAAATATGCTACTGCCACCCGTCTACCCCATTCCGGGATATTAAAGAGAGTATTTCATCTTCAATTTTTTTTTAATTCGGGAGATCTTGAATTAGTAATCATGTATGTAATTACTGTGTTAAAATATTTTATTTCTTACTTCTGAAGACCCATTCCTGTACGTCTTAGTGGTCTGCCTTTTTTTCCCCACTCCAACCATCTTGCCAGTAATGTGATAAAAAAGTAGGGCTGATCAGGGTGCACTTTTTTGTCCGGGTATCGGGTCCGGGTATTTTAAGACCTTACCCGGTGGATCCGAGTCCGGGTGTTTCAGGTCAGGAATTAGGTAGAGAACATGAGAAATGTGCTCCGCCCAGTGGGGTGATAATGAAAACCTCATGCATAGGATCAGCAGCGATGCCAAATGAAGCAAATTTGAAGGTCTCATAACACTTATAGCACATACCACATAAACCCTAATTCACAAGCGTAACAATCATCAACTATGGAGCGGAGCGGAGCTACATGCGTGAGTGCTGATGGAACTTTCCCTTTTCCCAATACCAATTTACTATTTAAACAAAATGTATGACCTGGACACTGGTTCCGTTTTATTGACCGGTGCCGGTTTTGTTTCGGAGTGGCTGTTACTGGGCAGTTCTTGGTGTCTGGGTTAGAGCGTTGCTCAGCCCTAAACAATCAACAAGGAGTCTAGCAATTGAAGGGCATGGTGTAAGAATGGAACATGGACATGGCGCACTGGCATGGCGCAAGAATGGCACATTGACATGACGCACTGATGGCGCACTGGCATGGTGCAAAAATGGCACATTGACATAATGCACTGATGCCGCACTGATGACACACTGATGGCGCACTGATGGCGAACTGATTGCGCACTGGCATGTGGCAAGAATGGCACATTGACATGACGCACTGGCATGACGCAATTAAAAAAACCACTGACTTATCGGGAAGGGTGACTAATGAACCAATTGGTAGCCTTCAATAGTGTTAGTGCCTTTACTAAGACTAGTTGGAAATTTGACTTACTTCTGTCTCCGGTGACCAGATTGGCCTGGCTGTAGCACTGGCCGTTAAAATGGCACAGCTGCTCTAAACAGTTGTCGGGGCATCGCATGTGGCAGTCTTCACCATAGAATCTGGGTGCACAATCTGACAAGACAGTGAACAAATGTAGTTTTCTTTTTTAAAAAAAAAATGAGTTTGTTTTATTTCTTTAAATGGCGACTGATGTACACTGCTAATGGTAGTTTGCTGTTGTGACAGCACAGATGGTCAATACGACAGAGACGTGATGTGTGCTAAGGTGACACCAAGTAAAGTACATACGATAAATATGTGATGTGTGCAAAGGTGACAATACGGATAGGCAACACGATATAAATGTGCTGTGTGCTGACGAGACACCACGGACAGTCCACGTGACATATGAGTGCTGTGTGCTGACGAGACACCACGGACAGTCCACGTGACATATGAGTGCTGTGTGCTAATGCCAATCCGTGAGATCACGTTTAACACACCATAAAAGCACACATACAGATTTGTGATATTTTATGTACATGACCGTCTTATGGCAGTGGTCGGAGGAGAAGCCGGCCACAAATCGTTTTTTGACTTCGTAAAACATGGTTCTTGGAAAGGTTCTAGAAAAGAAATTTCGCTTTCAAACATTTTTAATCGTCCTGCTGCTGATTTTTTGTGTGGCTCTTTTGACTAATGAGTTTTGCCGACCACTAGTCTATCGTACGGATTTGTGAGAAATTGTGGTTCAGGGAAGAATGGGAACTATCGGGATTGAAAGAAACAAATTAAACAGGAAAAGACAGAAGAGAATAATGGTATCTTCTGGCGGTCTGTAACGCTAGGTTAAACAAAACATGCCTTCAAACTACGCGTTTAAAAGGTTTAAATACCTAATTATTGTTGGCAACCATGGCGGTCATGGAAATAAACGCGGGTCGCTCTCTCTCTGAATGTACCTTATTGTTTTCAAAAAGGGTATAAAAAATGTGAACCGGTGTCTAGGTTCAAAGGCAAGTGGTCAAAGTTGTTGAGCCAGCGTCTAGGTTCATGGCCAAGGAATCGAAGGTGTGAGCCACGGTGTAGGGCCAAAGGTTCAATAAATACTGTCATTAAATGTCTACTCACCACCGTAGACCTCCACGGGCCAAAGGTTCAATAAATAATGTCATTAAATATCTACTCACCACCGTAGACCTCCACGGGCCAAAGGTTCAATAAATAATTTCATTAAATGTCTACTCACCACCGTAGACCTCCACGGGCCAAAGCTTCAATACATACTGTCATTAAATGTCTACTCACCACCGTAGACCTCCACTTCGGATAATTCCAATCTTTTCTCCTCGCCGGCTCTCTGTTCTAAAGAGATGTGCAGCCTCGCGATGACCTTCCGGTGGTCAGGGATCAAACTGACGCTTATACGTTCGGGTGTAAAATTAACTTGCTGTATGTCATCGGGGTCATTGTTATCATCCGTCACGTACACAAATTGTAAGGTCAATCTCGCGTCACGCATTTTGTTGGATTGACCTGTAGAAATTGTTGATAAACAACAAGCCGACCAAATTTTGGATTTTCCCCCCCCCCCCCCCCCAAGAAAAAAGTAAAATGACGCCCTTGTTTAGACATCACAAACGGAAGGAGTGGATGATATGATGGTTTTCACTGATGAATGCGTTTGCCGAAACTTTTGAATGTGTATTTTGTGTTATCGTAATGAAAGCTTAACGTGTAATGTTTTATTTACACGCAATGTTTGTTTCTCATTCATCTACTTAAAAGCTTTACCGCAGTCCAAAAGTCTTATCATTGTCTGGATACGAACGTAATTGGGCATAGCGTGTCCCTGGAGAGTGGAAGTGATTGGGCATAGCGTGACCCTGGAGAGTGGGAGTGATTGGGCATAGCGTGACCCTGGAGAGTCGAAGTGATGGGCATAGCGTGACCCTGGAGAGTGGGAGTGATTGGGCATAGAGTGGGAGTGATTGGGCATAGAGTGGAAGTGATGGGCTTGGCGTGTCCCTGGCGAGTGGAAGTGATAGGGCATAGCGTGACCCTTGGGGAGTGGAAGTGATTGGACTTAGCGTGTCCCTGGTGAGTGGACGTGATGGCGTCACTCAGGTGGTGGGGGTGGGGGCTGGGGAAGAGCCGACGCACCGGATGACAGCCTCACATGGGGTTGGGACAATACAAAATTTAAAAAGGAGAAAAAGACGGATGGAATCAATTAAAAACAGAACGTGTCAACATAAGAGTTTGTCAACATTAGAAAATGTCAACATAAGGTGTCAACATCAGATGGTTTCAAAATAGCAGTATGTCAACATAAGAGTTTGTCAACATTAGAAAATGTCAACATAAGGTGTCAACATCAGATGGTTTCAAAATAACAGTATGTCAACATAAGAGGATGTCAACATTAGAAAATGTCAACATAAGGTGTCAACATCAGATGGTTTCAAAATAACAGTATGTCAACATAAGAGTTTGTCAACATTAGAAAATGTCAACATAAGGTGTCAACATCAGATGGTTTCAAAATAACAGTATGTCAACATAAGAGTTTGTCAACATTAGAAAATGTCAACATAAGGTGTCAACATCAGATGGTTTCAAAATAACAGTATGTCAACATAAGAGTTTGTCAACATTAGAAAATGTCAACATAAGGTGTCAACATCAGATGGTTCCAAAATAACAGTATGTCAACATAAGAGTTTGTCAACATTAGAAAATGTCAACATAAGGTGTCAACATCAGATGGTTTCAAAATAACAGTATGTCAACATAAGAGGATGTCAACATAAGAGGATGTCAACATAACAGGGTGTCAACATAAGAGGATGTCAACATAAGAGGTGTAACAGATAATAATGATTTACAAGGGAGTTAAGTGAGGTGAGAATTAGGACTTGTAATTTATAGAGTGTGGGACTTGGTTAGACTAACCAATCAGTGAAGAAGAGATACAAAGAAAGATGGAGTCCTGGCGGTTATTTTAGTCAATGTTATTAATATCATGTGATAACATAATGAATAGATTGTGACTGTGACGTTATAAAGTGGAGAAGATTTATTCTAAGTTTTCTTGAAGATCATTACAAGCATTATCTAGTTATGATTATTATTGTGATTACGTATTAATAAAGGATAGTCACTATATTTCAAAGGAATCAAGAACGCCTCTGTTGTTGATAGATAGTATTGTGGTTGTCTGTGCACTGTGAGTGATTATAGACGTGACAAGAGGGTGTCAACATAAGAGGGTGTCAACATAAGAGGTTGTCAACATAAGAGGGTGTCAACATAAGAGGTTGTCAACATAAGAGGATGTCAACATAAGAGGATGTCAACATAAGAGGATGTCAACATAAGAGGGTGTCAACATAAGAGGGTGTCAACATAATAGGCTGTCAACATAACAGGTTGTCAACATAAGAGGGTGTCAACATAATAGGCTGTCAACATAACAGGTTGTCAACATAAGAGGGTGTCAACATAAGAGAGTTGCAACATAAGAGGGTGTCAACATAAGAGGGTTGCAACATAAGAGGGTGTCAACATAAGATGGTTGCAACATAATAGGCTGTCAACATAAGAGGTTGTCAACATAAGAGGGTGTCAACATAAGAGGGTGTTAACATAAGAGGGTGTCAACATAAGAGG
The DNA here is from genome assembly GCA_964033795.1 of Lymnaea stagnalis. Classification (NCBI taxonomy): domain Eukaryota; kingdom Metazoa; phylum Mollusca; class Gastropoda; family Lymnaeidae; genus Lymnaea; species Lymnaea stagnalis. The sequence goes on along the minus strand of CAXITT010000113.1, from coordinate 1,388,831 downwards.
ATTGCAAGATAAGAGGGTGTCAACATAATAGGGTTGCAACATAAGAGGGTGTAAACATAAGAGGGTGTCAACATAAGAGGGTTGCAACATAAGAGTGTGTCAACATAAGAGGGTTGCAACATAAAAGGGTGTCAACATAAGAGGGTGTCAACTTAAGAGGATGTCAACATAAGAGGGTGTCAACATAAGAGGATGTCAACATAAGAGGGTGTCAACATAAGAGGATGTCAACATAAGAGGGTGTCAACATAAAAGGGTGTCAACATAAAATGATGTCAACATAAGAGGGTGTCAACATAAGAGGATGTCAACATAAGAGGTTGTCAGCATGAGAGGGTGTCAAAATAAGAGGGTGTCAACATAAGAGGGTTTAAACATAATAGGGTGTCAACATAAGAGGGTTGCAACATAAGAGGCTGTCAACATAAGAGGATTGCAACATAAGAGGGTGTCAAAATAAGAGGGTTGCAACATTAGAGGGTGTCAACATAAGAGGATGTCAACATAAGAGGTTGTCAACATAAGAGGGTGTCAACATAAAAGGGTGTCAACATAAGAGGGTGTCAACATAAGAGGATGTCAACATAAGAGGGTGTCAACATAAGAGGGTGTCAACATATGAGGTTGTCAACATAAGAGGGTGTCACCATAAGAGGGTGTCACCATAAGAGGGTGTCAACATAAGAGGGTTGCAACATAAGAGGGTGTCAACATAAGAGGATTTCAACATAAGAGCGTGTCAACATAAGAGGATGTCAACATAAGAGGGTGTCAACGTAACAGGATGTCAACATAAGAGGGTGTCAATTTAAGAGGATGTCATTATAAAAGGATGTCAACATTAAAAGAGTGTCAACATAAGAAGGAGTCAAAATAAGAGGATGTCAACATAAGAGGATGTCAACATAAGAAGATGTTAAAATAAGAGGATGTCAACATAAAAGGTTGTCAACATAAGACGTTGTCAACATAAGAGGGTTTCAACATCAGAGGGTGTCAACATCAGAGGGTGTCAACATAAGAGGGTGTCAACATAAGAGGTTATCAACATAAGAGGGTGTCAACATAAGAGGATGTCAACATAACAGGATGTAAACATAAGAGGATGTCAACATAAAATGATGTCAACATAAGAGGATGTCAACATTAAAGGTTGTCAACATAAGAGGATGTCAAAATAAGAGGGTGTCAACATACGAGGGTGTTAACATAAGAGGATGTCAACATAAAATGATGTCAACATAAGAGGATGTCCTTATAAGAGGGTGTCAACATAAGAGGGTGTCAACATAAGAGGTTGTCAACATAACAGGATGTCAACATAATAGGAGGTCAACATAAAAGGATGTCAACATAACAGGATGTCAACATAACAGGAGGTCAACATAAAAGGATGTCAACATAAGAGGGTGTCAACATAAGAGGGTGTCAACGTAACAGGGTGTCAACATAACAGGGTGTCAACATAAGAGGGTGTCAACATAAGAGGGTGTCAAACTAAAAAGATGTCAACATAAGAGGATGTCAACATAAGAGAGTGTCATCATAAGAGGATGTCAACATAAGAGGTTGTCAACATAAGAGGGTGTCAACATAAGAGGTTGTCAACATTAGAGGATGTCAACATAAGAGGATGTCATTTTAAGAGGGTGGCAACATAAAAGGGTGTCAACATAAGAGGATGTCAATATAAGAGGATGCCAATATAAGAGAATGTCAACATAAGAGAGTGTCAACATAAGAGGATGTCAACACAAGAGGGTGTCAACATAAAAGGATGTCAACAAAGAGGATGGCAACATAAGAGGATGTCAACTTAAAAGAGGATGTCAACATAAGAGGGTGTCAACATAAGAGGATGTCGTTATAAGAGGGTGTCAACATAAAAGGATGTCAACATAAGAGGATGTCAACATAAGACGATGTGAACATAAGAGGATGTCAACATAAGAGGGTGTCAACATAAGAGGATGTCAACATAAGAGGGTGTCGACATAAAAGGGTGTCAACAAAGATGATGTCAACATAAGAGAATGTCAACATAAGAGGATGTCAACATAAGAGGGTGTCAACATAAGAGGGTGTCAACATAAGAGGATGTAAAAATAAGAGGATGTCAACATCAGAGTGTTTCAACATAAGAGGATGTCAACATAAGAGGATGTCAACATAGGAGGATGTCAACATAAGAGGGTGTGAACATAAGAGGATGTCATTATAAGAGCGTTTCAACATAAAAGGGTGTCAACATAAGAGGATTTCAAAATAAGAGGATGTCAACATAAGAGGATGTCAACATAAGAGGGTGTTAACATAAGAGGATGTCAACAAAGAGGATGTCAACATGAGAGGATGTCAACATAAGAGGGTGTCAACATAAGAGGTTGTCAACATTAGAGGATGTCAACATAAGAGGATGTCATTTTAAGAGGGTGGCAACATAAAAGGGTGTCGACATAAGAGGATGTCAATATAAGAGGATGTCAATATAAGAGAATGTCAACATAAGAGAGTGTCAACATAAGAGGATGTCAACACAAGAGGGTGTCAACATAAAAGGATGTCAACAAAAAGGATGGCAACATAAGAGGATGTCAACTTAAAAGAGGATGTCAACATAAGAGGGTGTCAACATAAGAGGATGTCGTTATAAGAGGGTGTCAACATAAAAGGATGTCAATTTAAGAGGATGTCAACATAAGAGGATGTCAACATAAGAGGATGTCAACATAAGAGGGTGTCAACATAAGAGGATGTCAACATAAGAGGGTGTCGACATAAAAGGGTGTCAACAAAGATGATGTCAACATAAGAGGATGTCAACATAAGAGGATGTCAACATAAGAGGGTGTCAACATAAGAGGGTGTCAACATAAGAGGATGTAAAAATAAGAGGATGTCAACATCAGAGTGTTTCAACATAAGAGGATGTCAACATAAGAGGATGTCAACATAGGAGGATGTCAACATAAGAGGGTGTCAACATAAGAGGATGTCATTATAAGAGCGTGTCAACATAAAAGGGTGTCAACATAAGAGGATTTCAAAATAAGAGGATGTCAACATAAGAGGATGTCAACATAAGAGGGTGTTAACATAAGAGGATGTCAACGTAAGAGGGTGTCAACATAAGAGGGTGTCAACAAAGAGGATGTCAACATAAGAGGATGTAAACATAAGAGGATGTCAACATAAGATGATGTCAACATAAGAGGTTGTCAACATAATAGGCTGTCAACATAAGAGGGTGTCAACATAAGAGAATGTCAACATAAGAGAATGTCAACATAAGAGAATGTCAACATAAGAGGGTGTCAACATAAGAGGATGTCAACATAAGAGGATGTCAACATAAGAGGATGGCAACATAAGAGGGTGTCAACATTAGAGGGTGTCAACATAAGAGGATGTCAACATCAGAGGGTGTCAACATAAGAGGGTGTCAACATAAGAGAATGTCAACATAAGAGAATGTCAACATAAGAGAATGTCAACATAAGAGAATGTCAACATAAGAGGGTGTCAACATAAGAGGGTGTCAACATAAGTGGGTGTCAACATAAGAGGATGGCAACATAAGAGGATGGCAACATAAGAGGGTGTCAACATAAGAGAATGTCAACATAAGAGAATGTCAACATAAGAGGATGTCATTATAAGAGCGTGTCAACATAAAAGGGTGTCAACATCAGAGGATGTCAAAATAAGAGGATGTCAACATAAGAGGATGTCAACATAAGAGGGTGTCAACATAAGAGGATGTCAACATAAGAGGGTGTCAACATAAAAGGGTGTCAATAAAGAGGATGTCAACATAAGAGGATATCAACATAAGAGGATGTCAACATAAGAGAATGTCAACATAAGAGGGTGTCAACATAAGAGGATGTAAACATAAGAGGATGTCAACATCAGAGGGTGTCAACATAAGAGGGTGTCAACATAAGAGGATGTCAACATAAGAGGATGTCAACATAAGAGGGTCGCACCATAATCGGATGTCACCAGTCAGAACATTGTGTACAAGAACAGAGATTTACCAGAACAGGGCGTCACCAGAACAGGGAGTCACCAGACAGAACATGGTCCCAGCAGAACAGGGTGTTACAAAACAGAAAGCAGGGTGTTACTATAACATGTTGTCACATAGAGCAGGGTGTCACTAGAAAATGTCATCAAACAGACCAAGGTGTCACTAGAACATTTCTTTAGACAGACCAGGGTGCCACTAGAACATGTGTCACCAGACCGACCAGGGTGCCACTAGAACATGGTATCACCAGACAGAGCAGGGTGCCACTAGAACATGTTTCACCAGACAGACCAGGGTGCCACTAGAACATGTGTCACCTGACAGAGCAGGGTGCCACTAGAACATCTGTCACCAGACAGACCAGGGTGCCCCTAGAACATGTGTCGATAGACAGAGCAGCCAGGCGCGGAGGAGGTTTTGGTTAATTCTCGTCGAGGTGGTACCATGAATTTACCTACTGATGCCCCTGAGTGGGAGGAATCCCTTTCAAGTAACGCCTATTTCCGTTTCCACAATAAAAAAAACTATTCTGGTCTCGCATCGGCGATTATTTCTAGAATCTTTCGGTGCAGAATCTTTAATTTATTAACGACATTTTAGTCATTAAAGTCATTTAATATTTATTAATTACATTTTCAACTAAAATTATTTAATTTGCATTCTAATATAGAAATTTAGATAGTAGTTGTTTGTTTTTGTGTTTTTTTGTTTTTTTTTTTGTTGTTGTTCTTTTGGTTTTTGTAAACATCCATGCGTCTAACTGGACGCCAGGCCAAAGACTAAGTAGCGTGGCGAGGCGTACACGTTTGAAGGTAAATGACAACTTCGAAGGCAACGCTATTGCCATCGGCCAGCTCCAGAGTCCACCGCTGAAACCGTTCTCCTTCCGGACCCATTGCGCTTTGGGAAAATATACCACGTGCTCCATCGACGGCGAGCTGCGCCGAGCTGTTCAACGTCAGGGAGGAGAGCGATGCGTTTTGTTTCAGGGCAACATTTCTGCCTGTGACGAGGGAGGGAAAAAAAAGGGATGTTTCATTTATTTATGTGTGGGTGCCAGACCAATGTTAGAACAATACAGAAACGGTTCTCAAAATTTGTAAAGTTCCCCAACGAATGACTAAAGGGCAACCCAGCGTCGGATCTGATTGCGGTGAGTACAAGCAGTGGCGTTGCTAGGTGGTCCGGGGGGTGTGGATATGCCGACCGCAACGGGTAACACCAAGCCTAGCTACACACTGAGTACAAGCAGTGGCGTTGCTAGGTGGTCCGGGGGGTGTGGATATGCCGACCGCAACGGGTAACACCAAGCCTAGCTACACCACTGAGTACAAGCACACACAAAATATCAAGGGAGCAAAAAATATATTGGATACTCGTAAAATGGTTGGTACTGGAGAACGTAAGGGAAGAACAGACGGAGACGGGAACATGCCCAGCTATAAAATAAAATTAGTAGCTGTGTCATCATTAGACAATATACTTAGGAATATAACAGTAGAAATATATGCACCAGAGGTTCTATAAAGGGGAGGTTTAATCCAGGAAGTACTCGCTGAGGGCAGATCTATGCCAGGAAGAACACGTTGAGGGCAGATCTAAGACAGGAAGAACACACTGAGGGCAGATCTATGCCAGGAAGCATCCATGAAGGTCGCAGGTGCTCTCCTCTCGAAAGTCATTAAATGTCCTAGAGCAAGAATCCTCGTAAACAATCTTAAAATACTTCAAAGCTATTCTCTGGAATCGTACCGCTGAATGAAATGTACCATAATAATACTCATCTATCGCAACTGCAACATTTCGACTGTCAAGCTCCAAGTTGTTAATTTGTGTTTGTTTTTTCGTTTGTTGGTATGTTGCTGCTGTTGTTGGTTTTGTTGGTGTTTTTTTGCGTGTTTTTTTCTTCCAAAACACTCAATACCATCCACATTTTAAAAAAAAAAACCAACCCTTTACTATATTAAAATAAATCAATAGTTACCTCCAAAAATATGAACCGAACAGAGAGACGAAGAGTCGTCCCATTTCAAACGGAAAGCTAACATATCAGCCGTCTCCACAGAAGTCTGTAGGTCTGCAGTGTTTTCGTTGATGATCACTAGATTAAAAACTTTGTCAATGAATCTTCCCCTCGGCCCAAGAACTTCAAGCCTTAAGTTTTCCATTTTGCCTGGAGACCGGAATAAAAGAGCGTCAGTGCAATGTGACTAAATGATAAAAGCGACGGTTCCATCAGTGCAATGTGACTCAATGAGTCAAGCGATGGTCCCGTCAGTGCAATGAGACTAAATGATGAAAGCGATGGTCCCGTCAGTGCAATGAGACTAAATGATGAAAGCGATGGTCCCGTCAGTGCAATGAGACTAAATGATGAAAGCGATGGTCCCGTCAGTGCAATGTGACTAAATGATAAAAGTGATGGTCCCGTAAGTGCAATGTGACTAAATGATAAAAGCGATGGTCCCGTCAGTGCAATGTGACTCAATGAGTCAAGCGATGGTCCCGTCAGTGCAATGAGACTAAATGATGAAAGCGATGGTCCCGTCAGTGCAATGTGACTAAATGATAAAAGTGATGGTCCCGTCAGTGCAATGTGACTAAATGATTCAAGCGATGGTCCCAATAGAATGCAGCGTTATTCGCTTTTTTTAAAAAAAAAAGAAGTCTACTAAATTGATGACGTCATTAAAACAAGAACAACACGACAGAGAAATCACGCTGCTGCAAAGCAGAGAATTAAAACTAGGCGATTCTTTTTGAAACAGTTGTGTTATTCTTCTGATGCGGATCACCTTTCTCAGAGAAATAACAGATGGGATGATCTAATTGGGGATCATCATCTTGAAACAAAACTGCACCACTGCGAACAGCACCGTCATGTACAGCTCATTTAAGCTGTTTAGTAAAGTCTGGTGCAGTGAGAAAATTTTTAATATTTTTTTCGAATACTTCTTCACAAGCATCTGAGTCATGAATTTTTCACAATTTTAATTCACAAAATTCACACTTGTTTAAGTTCACGGTAAAATGTGCCTGCGAAAATTTCTTAAATGGAAGGTTTGGGTTACGTGACTTGACTTGACAAATCTTGACTAAAAAAATAATTACATCCTCAAAATTAGGCTATTAGTTTAAAAATAAACTAGTAAAAATGCATCCTTAACAAATAACCAGTGGCCTAGCCACTGACAATGCAGCCCGTGGTGGACAACCCCCCACCACCCCGCCCCCCTCTCCTACGCCCCTGATACGGACCTGTGCTCCAAACAACACGAATCCAGGTCACGTGAAGCTTTCTATCCATACGAAACGTGCGAGGCGTCTCGGTCGTGTTCTCGCACGTCTTGTCATCGAAGTCGGTCAGTGCGCTGCCATCGTCTCGTAGAACATCTCCTGTCAACAAAGTTGGGTCTCAATTAAGAGCGCCTCTGCAGTCATAGCAAAGCCGATTTTTTTTTTTTTTGTTTTAAACCAGGCGCAATAGGCTGCCTTATGCAAGAGAAACTTTTTTCCTTTTTTTTTTTGGGGTATACTTCAAATAACTTTGGGATCACTGGGGACTATCTTTAACGAATATAACTTTCTATCGTCCCAAATTGCAGGTAAATCGACTGACTGTGATCAAAAGTAGCCAACAAAGTGCCACCCGGGGCAGATCATCCACTTCGACACCCCCCCCCACCCGCTCCCTTGTCCTTCGCCACCGCCTCTCTCACACAACAGACAATCCTATTCCCCGATACCAGTCTGTTTCAAAAGTCTGCTAGACGTCACGTTATTCAATAGTGTTGTTTAATAGTGGGTTCAGCCGAATCAAAAGTTGTTCAATAGTGAGTACAACCGAATCAAAAGTTGTTCAATAGTGAGTACAACCGAATCAAAAGTTGTTCAATAGTGAGTTCAGCCGAATCAAAAGTTGTTCAATAGTGAGTTCAGCCAAATCAAAAGTTGTTCAATAGTGAGTTCAGCCGAATCAAAAGTTGTTCAATAGTGAGTTCAGCCGAATCAAAAGTTGTTCAATAGTGAGTTCAGCCGAATCAAAAGTTATTCAATAGTGAGTGCAACCGAATCAAAAGTTGTTCAATAGTGAGTTCAGCCGAATCAAAAGTTGTTCAATAGTGAGTTCAGCCGAATCAAAAGTTGTTCAATAGTGAGTACAACCGAATCAAAAGCAAGCCAGATTAATGGAAGCTGAGTAGAGCAGTCAATCAGTGTGTGTTTAAACACGACAGCAGCACATATGTAAATCACAATGGACAGTATAGTATAGGATAAGAACAGGCCAAGAGAACAGTACAGCAGACCGTGGGAACAGAACATGTGAAACAGCATATGGGGAACAGAACATTGCAACTGAACACGGGAACTGAATATAAGAACAGACCATGTGAACTGAAAATTAGGATATCAATGATAACGGAACAAAACATGTCAGATAATTTGAAGAATAAATATGGGAACGGAACAAGGGAACAAATTATGGGTGCTGAAAATATTAAATAAACATAAGCAAAGAGCATGGGAACTATTTCAAAACCCTTTTGAAAATATCCTCGCAAACTTTCAGTGCAGCTTCTTTTCAGCTAATAATATTTTTTTTTAATTACTCCTAGTTATGTAAGGTGACCCTTGTCTATGGAACTATAAGCAATTTGAGGCGTATTTGTGGTAATAAGGCTCCGATTTGAAAAGATATTAAAACTCAGTTGGAAGTTTAAGCACAAAGAATGAGCCAGTCGCCTTAGCTTTACTTTATAGCAGGCCTGCACAACTCAAAATGTAAGGCGGGCCGTAATACTTTATGAAATGCTTGTGCGGGCCGAAAGATGATAGGACAGGGGGTAAAGCTATTTTTAAAAAAATAATAATTAAGAATATTCCCTTACTTCCCAGGTCGCCAAGTGGGTGGTGGCTGGCCACATGCGGCCCGCGGGCCGTTTGTTGTGCAGGCCTGCTTTATAAGTATATAACGTAACAGCCCATTTCTCTTGTGATACAGGAGACACTTTTTTTGTAAGCCAAATTACTTACTAAACTGGCAGTTTTCACCAAACCAGCCAGGGGCGCACCTCCCATCAGCCTCAAGGCACACCCCCTTGGGGTTGCATGGGCCCCTCCTGCAATTGCACCTGTACTTGTTATTTGTGCCGAACCAGAAAGTCTCTGAAACAATGATACATATCACATCTCATGGTGAAACCGATGTGCTCATATCTGAAACAATGATAAATATCACATCTCATGGTGAAACCGATGGATAGACATCTGAAACAATTATAAATATCACATCTCATGGTGAAGCCGATGAGTAGACATCTGAAACAATGATAAATATCACATCTCATGGTGAAGCCGATGAGTAGACATCTGAAACAATGATAAATATCACATCTCATGGTGAAGCCGATGGGTAGACATCTGAAACAATGATAAATATCACATCTCATGGTGAAGCCGATGGGTAGACATCTGAAACAATGATAAATATCACATCTCATGGTGAAGCCGATGAGTAGACATCTGAAACAATGATAAATATCACATCTCATGGTGAAGCCGATGAGTAGACATCTGAAACAATGATAAATATCACATCTCATGGTGAAGCCGATGGGTAGACATCTGAAACAATGATAAATATCACATCTCGTGGTGAAGCCGATGGGTAGACATCTGAAACAATGATAAATATCACATCTCATGGTGAAGCCGATGAGTAGACATCTGAAACAATGATAAATATCACATCTCATGGTGAAACCGATGGGTAGACATCTGAAACAATGATACATATCACATCTCATGGTGAAGCCGATGAGTAGACATCTGAAACAATGATAAATATCACATCTCATGGTGAAGCCGATGAGTAGACATCTGAAACAATGATAAATATCACATCTCATGGTGAAACCGATGGGTAGACATCTGAAACAATGATAAATATCACATTTCATTGTGCACCCGATGTGTACATAAGCCACTACATATTCATGGTCGTAAGAAGGTGGCTCCCAATGTGTGTCAGCATGACATCATCAGGTTCCAATGTGTGTCAGCATGTCAACCATCCACTCTATACTCAGCCATCCACGCTATACAAAGCTATACATCCTAAACTCAGCCATCCACTCTAAACTCAGCCATCCACCCTATAAAAAGCTATACAGCCTAAACTCAGCCATCCACACTATAAAAGGCTATACAGCCTAAACTCAGCCATACACTCTAAACTCAGCCATCCACTCTAAACTCAGCCATCAACTCTGTACTCAGCCATCCGCCATTAACTCAGCCATCCACTCTATACTTAGCCATCCACTTTATACTCAGCCATCCAGTCTATACTCAGCCATCCACTTTATACTCAGCCATCCACTCTATACTCAGCCATCCACTTTATACTCAGCCATGCAGTCTATACCTAGCCATTCACTCTAGACTCAGCCATCCACTATTAACTCAGCATCCACTTTATACTTAGCCATCCACTTTATACTCACTCATCCAACTTATCCTCAGCCATCCACTCTAAACTCAGCCACCCAGTCCATAGCCAGCCACCCACCCAATGCTCAGCCAACCCCTCTATAGCCAGTTACCCACCCCATACTCAGCCCACCTCCACCCCCTTTTTTTAAATAGCCTGTAGCACTTACCTCTTCCCATACACATCACGGCGTGATTTTCACTGACATCTGCTGCTTCGGTCTGCAGGCTTCCATTAAACACTATGCCATGGGATTTGTCCATCTCCTTCAGGATGTCATCGTTTAACAGCTCTTCTCCTATCAACTCTTTGTTGTCATCCCATCGGTACTGGTTGTCCAGCGTGCTGTAGTACGCTCCGAGCCAAACTGCACCAGAGTCTACCGTGGAAGAAACGCAATAGATTTGAGGCATCATAAAAAAAAAAAACACAATAGATTTAAAACATCACGAAAACACAATAGATTTAAAACATCACGAAAACACAATAGATTTAAAACATCACGAAAACACAATAGATTTAAAACATCACGAAAACACAATAGATTTAAAACATCACGAAAACACAATAGATTTAAAACATCACGAAAACACAATAGATTTAAAACATCACGAAAACACAATAGATTTAAAACATCACGAAAACGCAATAGATTTGAAGCATCGCAAAAAACGCAATCGGTCTGAATCATTACAAAACTAAAATAGATTTGAAACAACGAAAGGCACAATAGATTTTAATCGCCACAAAAAAAAAACAAGATGAGCACTAGACACGTTAATTAGCTAGTCTCAAACTGGCAGATCTCGAAACGCACAACGCTTAGCCTCGTAGGCATGCAATTCCTTTGATAATTTAAAAATACTTTAGAAATATTTAGCATAAAATAACATCAGTGTTTTTCTTCATGACTTTGAAACTTTGATTTGTGGTCGGTGCTGATAGAAATGTAACTGAAATGTTGATATAACATACGGAAATGTTGAGGTTAAATTGTCGGTGTTGATATAACATCGCATGAAATGTTGTGGTTGATTTAATCATTTATCTTTAGAGAAGAAAAAAAACTGTTAAAAAATCCCTGACTACTACTAATAGCCTTTAGAACGTAAAAATATGAAATTTAAATTGTCTTATTCGCTAAAATAACTCATTTGTAAAGTACACCTGGAATGTTGACCCCCACCCACACCACCCCATATTATAGACAAACACATCTACTCAAAAACAAAACCATCATGGATTACGTCACCTTAAACACATCACTCTCACCATCATGGATTACTTTAACTTCAAGACATCACTCTTACCTTCATGGATTACCTCATTTTTAAAGAAATCCCTCTTACCATCATGGCTTACCTCAACTTAAAGACATCATTCTTACCATCATGGCTTACCTCAACTTAAAGACATCACTCTTATTATCATGGATTACCTCATTTTAAAGAAATCCCTCTTACCATCATGGCTTACCTCAACTTAAAGACATCACTCTCACCATCATGGATTACTTTAACTTCAAGACATCACTCTTAACTTCATGGCTTACCTCATTTTAAAGAAATCCCTCTTACCATCATGGCTTACCTCAACTTAAACACATCACTCTCACCATCATGGATTACTTTAACTTCAAGACATCACTCTTACCTTCATGGCTTACCTCATTTTAAAGAAATCCCTCTTACCATCATGGCTACCTCAACTTAAACACATCACTCTTACCATCATGGCTTACCTCAACTTAAACACATCACTCTCACCATCATGGATTACTTTAACTTCAAGACATCACTCTTACCTTCATGGATTACCTCATTTTAAAGAAATCCCTCTTACCATCATGGCTTACCTCAACTTAAAGACATCACTCTTACCATCATGGCTTACCTCAACTTAAAGGCATCACTCTTACCATCATGGCTTACCTCAACTTAAAGACATCACTCTTACCTTCATGGATTACCTCATTTTTAAAGAAATCCCTCTTACCATCATGGCTTACCTCAACTTAAAGACATCACTCTTACCATCATGGCTTACCTCAACTTAAAGACATCACTCTTATTATCATGGATTACCTCATTTTAAAGAAATCCCTCTTACCATCATGGCTTACCTCAACTTAAAGACATCACTTCGTGTTTCTTCCGTTAAAAGACATGATCTTGCGTTTAACAACTTTGAATTATATAAGTTGGGAGGGGGGTAAGACCGTAAAAGAAAAACAAAACCTTCGAGACGCTGAAGATGTTTCGCCTGTACGAGGGCCTCAGAGAAAGTGGTCATGTCATCAATCCTTAGAAGGCTCAGCCCTATCTGTTTGCAGTATAACTGGGGAGAAGTTCAGTTGAAATGGGAAAATGGCGTTTAAAGATGATCAGCATGAACAATGGGAGCACATTATGACATTTCGTGGCGAGTTATGTGGAAGTAAGCCATTTTGTCTTTGGAGAAAAGTAAGACATTGTGTCTTGGAGCAAAGTAAGACATTGTGTCTTGGAGAAAAGTAAGACATTGTGTCATGAAATGTGTTTTGTGTATGGAAAAGGCGTTGAGAATAGTGGGTCCACTATTCAGAGGAGCGAATTTTCAAAGTAGCATGGATGCAGAAACGTCGCTAGGGTTAGTGTCACCTCCTTCTAACTTCCACCATGGACCTCCTCGGAGTCTTCCTGCTCTGGTGACACCCTGCTCAGTTGACACCCATTGTCTATGGCAGTCTTTGTGGTGGCACACGGTGCTTGACTTGTACTATCATGTGATATGAAGCCTACTTAGTGAGTTTATTTAAAAATTCGCTACTTTCTATTTGGTTTGACCCCCTTGTTGGGGCGCGGTTCACACCCCTTGTGAGGGCGCGCTTTAACGCAAGTGTGGTCCACACCCTATGTGATGAAACGGTCCACACACCCTTGTCTGAGCGTGGTCCACACCCCCTTGTGAGAGCGTGGTCAACACCCTCTTGTGAGAGCGTGGTCAACACCCCCTTGTGAGAGCGTAGTCAACACCCCCTTGTGAGAGCGTTCTCCACACCCCCTTTGGAGAGCGTGGTCCACACCCCCTTGTGAGAGCGTGGTCAACACCCCCTTGTCTGAGCGTGGTCTACACCCCCTTGTGAGAGCGTGGTCAACACCCCCTTGTGAGAGCGTGGTCAACACCCCCTTGTGAGAGCGTGGTCAACACCCCCTTGTGAGAGCGTGGTCAACAACCTCTTGTGAGAGCATGGTCAACACCCCCTTGTGAGAGCGTGGTCCACACCCCCTTGTGAGAGCGTGGTCAACACCCCCTTGTGAGGACGCGTTCCACACCACCTTATGAGGGCGCGGTCTACACTCCCCTTTGAGAGCGTGGACCACATCAACTTCTGAGAGCGCGTTCACATCCCCTTCGTAGAGAGGCTACTGCATACAGAGCCAGGTTTGGAAAGGAAAAAAAATCGACTTATCATTGAACTCAAGTCAGTAGGAACTGATTATTTCATCGACCGCCTCTAGTAAGAACTGATTATTTCATCGACAGACTCTAGTAGGAACTGATTATTTCATCGACAGCCTTTAGTAGGAACTGATTATTGCATCGACAGACTTGTAGGAATTGATCATTTCATCGACATACTCTAGTAGGAACTGTTTATTTCATCGACAGACTCTAGTAGGAACTGACTATTTCATCGACAGCCGCTTGTAGGAACTGTTTATTTCATCGACAGACTCTAGTAGGAACTGATTATTACATCAACAGCCTCTAGTAGGAACTAATTACTTTATCGTCAGCCTCTAGTCCTAGAGTAGGAACTGATTACTTTATCGACAGCTTCTAGTCCTGGAGACGATTCTTCAAACGCAAGCAGTTTTGGCAGTGGTGCAGGAAGGAGTGGAAAAAAAGAGTGGGCTTTTTGCAGCTGAAAGGAAAAGAGGGGGGGGGGGGGCTAAAAGACCGTGCGCCTAGCTACACCATAGAACTTTAGATCATTGCTACACCATAGAACTTTAGATCATTGCTACACCATAGAACTTTAGATCATTGCTACACCATAGAACTTTAGATCATTGCTACACCATAGAACTTTAGATCATTGCTACACCATAGAACTTTAGATCATTGCTACACCATAGAACTTTAGATCATTGCTACACCATAGAACTTTAGATAATGTAAAAATCAGAGGCATTCTTTTTTTTTTTAAATTTTTAATTCCCCTGAAAATAACAAAAGATTGCTAACAGTTAAATTTACAAGTATGTCAGCGTCTCTGGTGCCGGGGCTTCCCTCGTCATTGCCGTCAAGTATCGAAAGAGCAGACAGGTCCCCGTCCGATTAAACGGCACCCCCACGACCCCCAGCCGGTGACCAACCTTTGCTGTGGTCCAGTTGGCCCTCGCTGGTGTCCATGTGTAACCGTTATCCCCTGATACGAAGACCGTCCCCGTGGCAAACTCCAAAATCTCTCGCCTGCCTGTTCCAAGAAAAGGAGTTCAAGATTGGCCATTAAATAACTGAAAGTCTCTAATGTTCGGATGTAGTGCTGTAGTGGACACCTTGAGCGGTGTATTCTGCTATTAAGCCCGGCTGCCCCGCAGTTTATCAACGACAGCGGCGTAAGACAGGGTTGTGGCAGATGGTCCACACCGTGGTGGTGGTGTTGTTTTTTCTGGCTAACTTCAAATGTGGTTGTTGTTTTTTTTTTTTTTGTTTTTTTGTTTTTTTGCAAAAAAAATAATAAAAAGGGTGAGGGGGGGGCCTTTTTGTTGTATTTTTATTTGTGTGTGAAAAGGGTTAGCAAACATGGCTCGGGCACGGGTGACTCTAACATTAGCTATGTCACCGATCTAAAGCTTCGATAAAATTTAAGGTCATGACTCGAAACAATATGAGATTTTGACCTTTGCTATCCGCATGCATTTTTTGCAACCTCCACTTTTGCTTGAGTGTAAACCTGAAACATACTGTCCAAGGGATACTTGTATGAATCATTGGTAGTGCCACGCATGATTTCTTCTTACTGAGTTCCCCCCACCCCCACTCCGGGTCATGAGGGTGAGTCGCTATTTTACAATCTTAAACAACATTGTTTTAAAGGGGGACGCAGGGCGGCGTAACGTCAAATAGCTTGCTCGGTTTGTAACCCCCAAAACATAATGTACGACACCGCAAGGCTATCAGAAGCATTCCAGCTGATTGCAAATGAAAGGAAAACCTTAAAACAGGTGTGACCAACCCGTAGCCCACCACGTCAAGCCTTGCGGCCCGCTACTTTAAAGCTTGCGGGCAACCACGTCAAATCTTGCGGCCCGCGATGCCTGATTTATCACAAATAATCGTATTCGTTGTTCATTGAGTTGACGAAGAAATCGATTTTTTTTAAAGATTGACTTGCAGCCCGCCATTTGTTTAATCAACCTGGCCCGCGAATCTTGTTTATTTTGGCCACGCCTACCTTAAAAGTTGTTTTTCTTCAAGGGTTACAAACTGCTATTACCTGTAGGTTAAGGGCATTAAGGATGAGCAATGTGGGCCAAGAGGGCGATGGACCGATAAGGTTTGAGAACCACTGTTCAATATTGAAACAGCCATAGCAACACAGAAACTGGGTGGGGTGGGGCAGTTTTTGGGACAAAGTGGTCAGTTCCATAAGGTCACTTGCCTTGGGGTGGGATGGGGGGTCTTTGAGACAAAGTGGTCAGGTCAATAAGGTCACTTGCCTTGGGGTGGGGCAGTCTTTGGGACAAAGTGGTCAGCTCCTTTAGGTCACTCACCTTGGGGTGGGGCACTCTTTGGGACAAAGTGGTCAGCTCCTTAAGGTCACTTGCCTTGTTTTGGGGTGGGGCGGTCTTTGGGACAAAGTGGTCAGTTCCTTAAGGTCACTTGCCTTGGGATGGGGCACTCTTTGGGACAAAGTGGTCAGCTCCTTAAGGTCACTTGCCTTGGAGTGGGCTGGGGCAGTCTTTGGGACAAAGTGGTTAGCTCCTTAAGGTCACTTGCCTTGGAGTGGGCTGGGGCAGTCTTTGGGACAAAGTGGTCAGTTCCATAAGGTCACTTGCCTTTGCCGACCTGATGTTGTAGTAGATGTTCTTTAGCGTGTGCTTACAAATATGACTCGAGAACCATTAAAAACAGTATACATGGAGGACATGTGTTCAAGCCTCATGCATGTTACGCCTTTGATTCAAAGTGAATTAATTTATCGCGACGGATAAAAATATTTTATCCCAGTTGTGTACAAAATGAGCCAGTAGGTTGTGCAATAATTTGTTTTCCTAACATCTGATACGATTCGCCATATTGTGAAACAGATCACGTGACCTGTAGGTTATTTAAGGCTCATCGACTCCCCCTCAAACAACACACGCACTCACACTCACGCACTCTTTCTCTCTCTCTCTCTCTCTCTCTCTCTCTCACACACACACACACACACATGTACACACACAAACATTTCGAACATACCTAACTTTTGCATGAGCTCCTTGACGACCATCAGACTCCACAGCCAAATGTGCAGTGTCGGTTTTCTCATTTCCGTTCAAGACTCCACAAATATCTCTTACCAGTTTGTGCTGAGCTATGAGGTCACATGCTTGGCCTAAAACAAGACCAAAAAGTACGATGGACCACTGAAGAAGCGTTTAGAATTCACATTTAGGGGAATAAATGCTGCAACCAACATTTAATTTACAAATTAATTCTTTTTTAATTTTAATTTTATTAATTTTTTTTTTTACAGTAATTAGAAGTACGCAGTACAAAAAATAAAAATTTTAATTTTTTTTTTTAAATCTGTGCAATGATGGGGCGATGACTTATGAAGGGTGAAAAAATAAAAATTACTGTCTTAAAGAACGGGGTTGTTTTCAGCCAAAGGCTTGAACTTGTCTTACCGAGGGCTTTCTGCGGGACAGCCTTCTGTCTAGGACTTATCTTAGTGAGGCCTTTCTGCGGGACAGTCTTCTGTCTAGGACTTATCTTAGTGAGGGCTTTCAGAGGGACAGTCTTCTGTCTAGGACTTATCTTAGTGAGGCCTTTCTGCGGGACAGTCTTCTGTCTAGGACTTATCTTAGTGAGGGCTTTCAGTGGGACAGTCTTCTGTCTAGGACTTATCTTAGTGAGGCCTTTCTGCGGGACAGTCTTCTGTCTAGGATTTATCTTAGTGAGGGCTTTCTGTGGGACAGTCTTCTGTCTAGGACTTATCTTAGTGAGGCCTTCCTGCGGGACAGTCTTCTTTCTGTCTACGACTTATCTTAGTGAGGGCTTTCTGCGGGGACAGTCTTCTGTCTAGGACTTATCTTAGTGAGGGCTTTCTGTGGGGACAGTCTTCTGTCTAGGACTTATCTTAGTGAGGGCTTTCTGTGGGGACAGTCTTCTGTCTAGGACTTATCTTAGTGAGGGCTTTCTGTGGGGACAGTCTTCTGTCTAGGACTTATCTTAGTGAGGGCTTTCTGTGGGGACAGTCTTCTGTCTAGGACTTATCTTAGTGAGGGCTTTCTGCGGGGACAGTCTTCTGTCTAGGACTTATCTTGGTGAGGGCTTTCTGTGGGGACAGTCTTGTGTCTACGACTTATCTTAGTGAGGGCTTTCTGCGGGGACAGTCTTCTGTCTAGGACTTATCTTAGTGAGGGCTTTCTGTGGGGACAGTCTTCTGTCTAGGACTTATCTTAGTGAGGGCTTTCTGCGGGGACAGTCTTCTGTCTAGGACTTATCTTGGTGAGGGCTTTCTG
>CAXITT010000113.1:1351325-1370306 GCA_964033795.1 Lymnaea stagnalis | reverse complement strand
CAGTGGGGGGGGGTGGAAAGAGAGGCGGCTATCTCACCTACCAACAGTCCGTTACCGGGTACGATAAGCTAAGAAAGTCTGATGTGATTGTGATACATGATGATGACACTCAACGTGGACACTTTGCAGTCGTGTCTTTAGGGGAAAAGTTCATCATAATTCAATGTTCAAGTGCTCACCCCAAATGTCCATCACTGCTAGTGTGTTCTCCCATCGCTCAATTTGCCTTGAATGACTGAACTCCAATGAAAATTGTGACATTTAAATAATACATGGAAAAGAACACAGACATCCATAAAAGCATTATATTACATTTCTATCTATCTGCAAGACAATATTTACACATACACTATTTGTTGAACTCGTTCATCACCATTTTCACATTCGGTGCGGGAATGTGCGCGCCTGTTCAAACAATAATAGGAAATTAACACAACCTTGTTCACCTATGTTCTTTAAATTGTAGCTGGAATCTTAAGACACCAATGAAACAACAGGAACACTTCACAAATCACTACTCCTTGTGGTCCATTCTTTCAGCCTGCGACCCCCAACATAAATAAACCCCTTCGTAACCCCCAGTTGAGGTGACAGCCTCAGGAACTGATTATTCTCAGGAAAGCTCTATTCCCAGGATTCAAAAAAGCTCTATTCCCAGCAGAGGCGTAGCGAGGGTGTTTGGCGCCCGGGGACAAGATCCATTTTTAGCGCCCCTTTTTCTTTTTTTCAACTCTCAAACCCCTTATTTTCATCAATAAAATAATATCAACGCATATTTTGGCGCCCCTAACTAGTTGGCGCCCGGGGACATCTGTCCCCCCTGCCCCCACCACGCTACGCCTCTGATTCCCAGGATTCAGGAAAGCTCTATTCCCAGGATTCAGAAAAGCTCTATTCCCAGGATTCAGGAAAGCTCTATTTCCAGGATATGCCAAACCATGATCAATGATAAACCCTACTTGTGGTGTATTCAAAGAAGAAGCTCCATTTAAAAAAGAGTCCTTGGAAAATCATCTAGCGGCAAACAACCACAAACATTAATGTCATTGCAGCCGGCCCTATGCACAAAAAGGCTGCCCCCCTTCTGCATTACACAGCAGGAGTTCATCAATTCTTTTTGTATAGCACTAAAGGTATCACCTGTCAATAAATGTATCGCCTGTCACTAAAGGTATCATCCGTCACTAAATGTATCGCCTGTCACTAAAGGTATCATCCGTCACTAAATGTATCGCCTGTCACTAAAGGTATCATCCGTCACTAAATGTATCATCTGTCACTAAATGTATCATCCGTCACTAAATGTATCGCCTGTCACTAAATGTATCATCCGTCGCTAAATGTATCATCCGTCACTAAATGTATCGCCTGCCACTAAAGGTATCGCCTGCCACTAAAGGTATCATCCGTCACTAAATGTATCATTCGTCACTAAAGGTATCACCCGTCACTAAATGTATCATCCGTCACTAAAGGTATCACCCGTCACTAAATGTATCATCCGTCACTAAATGTATCATCCGTCACTAAAGGTATCACCTGTTACTAAAGGTATCAACCGTCACTAAATGTATCACCCGTCACTAAATGTATCGCCTGTCACTAAATGTATCATCCGTCGCTAAATGTATCATCCGTCACTAAAGGTATCATCCGTCACTAAAGGTATCATCCGTCACTAAATGTATCATCCGTCACTAAATGTATCATCCGTCACTAAAGGTATCACCTGTCACTAAAGGTATCACCCGTCACTAAAGGTATCACCCGTCACTAAATGTATCATCCGTCACTAAATGTATCATCTGTCACTAAATGTATCATCCGTCACTAAAGGTATCACCTGTCACTAAATGTATCATCTTTCACTAAAGGTATCATCCATCACTAAATGTATCATCCGTCACTAAATGTATCATCCGTCACAAAAGGTATCACCTGTCACTAAATGTATCATCCGTCACTAAATGTATCATCCGTCACTAAATGTATCACCCGTCACTAAATGTATCATCCGTCACTAAATGAATCGCCCGTCACTAAATGTATCACCCGTCACTAAATGTATCGCCTGTCACTAAATGTATCATCCGTCACTTAATGTATCATCATCCGTCACTAAATGTATCGCCTGTCACTAAATGTATCATCCGTCACTAAATGTATCATCCGTCACTAAATGTATCATCCGTCACTACATGTATCACCCGTCACTAAATGTATCATCCGTCACTAAAGGTATCACCTGTCACTAAAGGTATCACCCGTCACTAAATGTATCATCCGTCACTAAATGTATCATCCGTCACTAAATGTATCACCTGTCACTAAATGTATCATCCGTCACTAAATGTAGCGCCTGTCACTAAAGGTATCATCCGTCACTAAATGTATCGCCTGTCACTAAAAGTATCACCTGTCACTAAATGTATCATCCGTCACTAAATGTATCATCATCCGTCACTAAATGTATCACCTGTCACTAAATGTATCACCCGTCACTAAATGTATCATCCGTCACTAAATGTATCATCCGTCACTACATGTATCATCCGTCACTAAATGTATCACACGTCACTAAATGTATCACCTGTCACTAAATGTATCATCCGTCACTAAAGGTATCATCCGTCAATAAATGTATCATCTGTCACTAAATGTATCATGTCATTAAATGTATCCACTATCATTAAATGCATCATCTGTCACTAAAAGTTTCATCTGTCACTGTCATTAAATAATAGTAATAATAATGATTATTTGAAAATCACGCTTCATCCCCAAAGGCTCGAACATATCACATTGAAGTACAAAATGCAACATTACAAAAACTACATACGAGAATACCCATTCATTTTAAGTCTTTAATACCTTGCAACCATAAACAACACAGGCCCATATACATCTACAAGATAATAGATAGACAACATAACCTAAGCAGGTGTTTGCGAAATAGATAAGAGTTCAAATCAGTTTTGAAAGACTCCAGTGTGTGGCTGTTTCTGAGAGCGACAGGAAGGGTGTTCCAAATTGTTGGGCCGGCAAATGTGAAAGTGCGGCCCTCGTAAGTCTCAAGGCGAATTCGTGGTATCGAGAGTTTGCCACTATCGGATGAGCGGAGTTGTCGAATGGGTACATTAGGCGTCAGTAGTGCTTTGAGATAGGACGGTGCCAGGTCATGCAAGCAACGGCAGCACAGAGTTGCAATTTTGTACTTTATGCCAGTGCGGACCGGCAGCCAATGCAACTCTCTCAGAAGTGTTTTAGCATGGCCAAATTTGCGTTTTCGAAGAACAATGCGAGCCGCATTATTCTGTGCTTTTTTAACTTTATCCAGGAGCGTAGCTGGAAGACCCACCATAAGAGCATTGCAGTAGGCCATGTGTGATAGTACGAATGCAGACATCAGCCTCTTTGTTGCATCAAACGTTAAGAAAGGTCTGATATGACTAATTCTGCGCAGCTCTAGAAAAATCGCCTTGCAAAGCATGTTAATGTGATTTTCCATTGTTAATAAGTGATCTGTCTAAGTAGACACCCAGGTTTCGCACTGTTTGAGCAAGGGTTTGTGTGTTATTTACATTTTTTTTTATTATATATCCTCTGTCACTAAATGTATCATCTGTCACTAAATGTATCATCTGTCATTAAATGTATAAACTGTCAGTTTTGGCGTCAGAGACAAAGGAAAATAAATGTCAAGACAATGCGTGGTCAAAGAAATATTATTTTTATTAAGATCTTAAAATTAAAATAAGCAAATTGAAATAAAAGCAATGTAAAAGAAATACCCAGAAAATAGAGAATGCCCTTAGACCTGATGCTTCATTTCAAACTTGCTGTCATAGTGCTACACAATAGTGGAGGGTGAGAGAGGTAGAATCATTTGACAGGGAACAGGCAAAGAAAAAATGTTCCTTTTGTCATTTGTAAAAACGGCATACAAAAACTTAAGATATATTACTGAGATGGTCATTAAGTCAATTATTGGATGACACAGTGTCAAATATTGGATGACACGCAGAATCAAATATTGGATGCCACAGTGTAGATGAAAAAAATATATTAAAAAAATTGCTCCATATCCGTGCATAATTCTAATATCTTTCAGGACTGAAACAAATTTCAATGTGGAGTAATTCTTTAAAAAATTTTAACAGTATTTTGATGTATAACTTTTATAGGATTAGATACCAAACTGAGAAGCTTATGAAAACACAGAGAACAATGGGATAGCTGATAGTGGGGGGTATGTTGAATTACGAAACATAATAGGAGCCAGAATGATCAATTCATTGATCGTGGGTCCTCAAAATAAAGAAGAAAAATAATTAATTGTACATTCTTCAGAAATTGACCTGATCTATTTCACCTGGTTGGACCTATAGCCCTGGCACCATGAGTGGGCAGGAACATGTTTTGTGGGTGGGCACATGCAGATAGGCACATGTTGTTTGGGTGAGCACATGTGAATAGGCACATGCTGTGTGGGTGGGGCTCATACTGATAAGGCATTGGTCATTCTGTTGGGTTATCCTGAAAGAACAGTGACCCGAAGTATTGCTGCCCTTTGTTGTGAGATGTGGAATGTTGGTCAACGACACGACGCTGTTGTGGTTTGAAAATGCTAACGATGGCTTAAGGATAAAAATGATGTGGAGATTTAAATGATGTGCAAATACATGCAAGTAACTCAATATCTGTTTTGTAAATACATGTCGCCAGAGAAGATAAAAGCATACATAAATAGAAGCACAAGTTTAAACTCAATGTCAAAAACAATTTGCTTATTAAAATAGGAAAAAATATCAATCATATTTAAGGCACTGTTGACCTCTGAACTTAACGCCACAGGAGCTTCAGCCATGAATCACAATTTTTTTTAAAATTTTGAATAGGCCCAATTAAATGTGCATCAAAGTTTCAAACATGAGTGGTCCGTTTAATAAATACATAAAATAGGGGAAAAAATTAGATTCTCTTGGACATTATTATAATATTGCAATTCATAAAAGACTTTTCCTAATAAAACGTTTTTAATTTAAAAACAATGCGAACATATTCACGAGCCTAGAAAATTAAAAACACCAGCAAATTCTTCAGTTAAAAATGTCAGAGTTGGATTCTTTTGATCAAGAATTTTAAATATGCTGAGTAGAGCACATTCATTTATGTTTGGTTTTTATAAATTTATTGACATTTTAATTTTAAGTAGTATTCTAAAAGAAAAATGAAAAAAACCATTACTGCCCTTTGTTTAATAATCCAACCTATTACTGCCCTTTATTCTGTAATCCAGCCCATTACTCCCAATGATTCACCAATTTGACCTATTACTGCCCCTCATTCCCAAACTAACCTACTAGTGAACTTTAATGACTAAAACCAAATGTTCATTTTACAATGGTGAAATGCCTTTCAGACAATGGATGTGGTACAGAGAACATACTCGGCCAGTCAGACAATGGATGTGGTACAGAGAACATACTCGGCCAGTCAGACAATGAATGTGGTACAGAGAACTTACTCGGCCAGTCAGACAATGTCAGTGAACACATTTGATACAATCAATTTAAACTGTTCTGTCCTTTGCTAACATGGCATCAGAAAATTTTCAAGTGGTGCCATAAGGGAAGGCATTTTACATCATAGCCGCAGTTGCCAAACACTATGGCCAACGGGCCTATGTCTACAGGAATGATACAGAAAAACTTCTGTATCAAACCAGGAGGGCTTGAGCATTCCACTCTCCCATAGGACAGATACCATGCATCAATGGGTCCAAAGGGCAATAGGGGGAGGGGATAAATCACCCCCTCCTAGAACATTTCTTTCAGACATAAACTAACAATGAACATAAATTGGAGTCGAAGGGAATGTAGAGAAAAACAACACGAATTACTCGTCTACAGGAACTAGACAGTTCTCAATCCCAAAATGCAATATTTCTGTCAGCACACCATTTTAGATATGGGACATATATTTTAGCAGGACTTTACAAAGTCTGAAATCAAACAAGGCAACTTTACATATGTGATCTATATATTAGTATGACTTTACAAAGTCTAAAATCAAAACAAGGGCAAAGATGTCAAAGTGACCCAAGGGAGAGTGAGATTTGAGGTATACAAAATATTGTCACAGTCATGATAAAAAGACCTGATTTTTTTTTAAACAAAAAAATACATCAACGGTTTATTGTAAAATAAAAATTAGCAGGCACTTTAACATTAAAAAAAAAAAATAATTGATTCAAAACATCCTTTAAAAATTTTTAAGCAAGAGATAAAATGTATTCCGTGATCTTCTTCAATGCCAAGGTTTGCACATAGTTTAAAATAATCTCAAGTGATCTGAATAAAGAATTTCAAAACGTATTGGTTTTGAGCAAAAGTGTGATGAACTGAAACTCTGATGGCAATAACAACAAAAAAAGTAAAGTTTGGTCATACAAAGATTGAGTGTGCTGCCATTCAAAATAAAGTACAATAACAGTGAACAGGTTTCAGTATTACAGCAAATGTGGTCCTCTATATGTCATTTCAGACACCACTTGACAGCTATTCAGAGAGCCCAATATGTCATCAATAACAGCGTTCCCCAAATGGTGGTCTGGGGACCAGCATCACACTAGGAGCCCTTATTTTGCTGGTATGCAGAACACAAATATCTATGGTCAGATAAAATATAATTAATAAATCCTGACACAGGTCAGTGGTACAATTTTGAAACATGTCCCCTAGTCCTCCAAGGTTAAAAGTTTTGGAACCACTGATCTATTATGGCACACCAAGGTTACAAGTTACAGTAAATTTGATTTACATAAATTATAAAAACAATTCCATCAATATGTTTTGCAGTGTTTTGAAAAACTGTTGACAACAGTAAGTCAACACTCTGGACTCAGTCTTCTTTCAACTCCTCGTGTACTGCGAAAAACAGCTTCTGGGTCAGCTTGGAAAACTTACCTGCAACAAACAGATCATAATATCAATGCCATTTATTGGAGTCAAAACTTGGGATAAAAAGATGATGAGAACATCTCAATGGGCATCTCTTAAAATTACATAAAATAAAGGACAAAAATCAGCCATCGCATGAGATGAGATAAAATACACTGTCTCATGAAAGGACATAAAAGACACTGTCCCATGAGACGAGATAAAATACACTATTCTATGAGAGGACATGACACTGTCCTATGCAAGGACATAAAATACACTGTCCTATGAGAATGTATTTCATGGCAATAATTCAGTCAAAATTTGTCAGGTTGTCACTTAAAAAGTTATACAATAACTAAATACTGTGAAATTTAATAAACAAGAAATAACAATAAAGTAATTTACATTATTGTTTTTTATTGTGTACTAAATCGTAAAAACAAAAGCATTTTAATTTTATTAAATTACATAAATTTTGTCCTTTACTCCCCTTGGTGAGTGCAGCCCGGACAGGTGAACATTTTTCCATCCCACAATCACAAAAAATCTCTGCCATTGACCAAAAATGCCACCTTCTCAAAAAGTACCACCTCCGCCCCACTAATTTCAAGCACAGAAAGAGTCATCTCATTCTAGTAAAATGAATGAATAAAGACGTGAACTTACTGAATGCAATCCTAAAGCCTTGTGGCTTCCTCTCCCACATGACGCCGAGCATGTAGATTGGTATGCCAGTGGCTATCATGATAAGTCCCATCAGGCACTCCATTGGGCTCGATGTCAAGGGTGTGATTATCAGGAAAACACAGATAACGAAGTAAAAAATGGGAAAGAAAAGATTGACCTGTGGAAAAATTAGTAGAAAAAAAGGCAATCAATTACCAATGCTTTCAAGTCAGAGAATTCATTCACAGAAAAAACAATATTTTAAAATCACAATAACTGAGAGAGAGGGTGGGTGGGGATTAAAAGTAGTAATTTTGTCCATAATTATGAAAAGCTATTTATATAAAACAGCAGAAATCAAAGCAAACACGTTTGCTGGACTTAACATAACAGGGCTTTACAGAAATCACAGACTTAATAGAATTGATAGTCCCACGTATG
Source organism: Lymnaea stagnalis (assembly GCA_964033795.1). Classification (NCBI taxonomy): domain Eukaryota; kingdom Metazoa; phylum Mollusca; class Gastropoda; family Lymnaeidae; genus Lymnaea; species Lymnaea stagnalis. The sequence goes on along the minus strand of CAXITT010000113.1, from coordinate 1,362,255 downwards.
GATAGAATTGATAGTCCCACGTATGGAGTTAAATCTTTAAACTGATTATTTTGGAACTTCAAGTGAAATTAACATTTTTGGACCAAACCGGAGAGTGCTAACAACATGCCCACAAATGAGTTGATGTCACAGAAGCAAGACCAAATTATTCCACACAAAAAAAAAACCCAAATTATTCACATGTCCTACAGAAAACAGCAAACTGGTACAATAATTATTCTTAGTTATCTCCCGGACTTACGACAGCTTCTAGCTAAATAGATGAGTTCTATTTAACAACGTCTAGCTGGATAGATGAGTTCTATTTAACAACATCTAGCTGAATAGATGAGTTCGATTTGACTACTTCTAGCTGAATAGATGAGTTTGATTTAACACCTTCTAGCTGAACAGAAGACGAGTTCTATTTAACAACTTTTAGCAAAATAAGATGAGTTCCATTTAACTTTAATTTTTAAAATTCACTTTTTTTGTGCGAGTTGCCTGACTGACACAGTTTTTTTTTTTCTTCTTTCACGTTTTCTTTGTTTCTTTAGCCAAAACTGATCGCAGTCTCCCACCACCCCCCCCCCCCCCCCCCCCCCTCCCCCCCCCAACCACGGTAAAAGTTACCCCCTTTTGTTTCTTTAGCCAAAACTGATCGCCGTCCCCCACCACCCCCCCCCCCACTCCCCCGCATCCCCCGCCAAATCATGGTAAGAGTTACCTCCTTCTGGGCTGATACTTACACGAATGGGACGTTCCAGGTTGGGTCGAGTGATCCTGAGAATCAAGAGCCCACTGACAGACATCCCAATGAAGATCGTCTCTACAAAACTGGCGTAGTTGATCAGTGCGTAGATGTCACTCGATGACAACATGATCAATGAGGTGATGCACTGTGGAGAGGTAAGACCCGGTCATTTCATCAATGTTTGATCACATGCAAGCAGCTTTACGTGGTTGGAACATTAGGAAGGTCACGCGTTGCGTCAGTTAAACTTTAGTTTATTTAATGAGAAAATTTCCATTTCTAAGTTAATTTTTTTTTTTAGAGACTCCCTAGTCACGCGAACTCATAGAAATAATTAACACAAATGATTGTTAACAAATTTTACAAGTTTGATATAATCATAAAAACATTGGCCCCCCCTCTCTCTCCCCCAAGTAGGTCTGGTCAGCAGTGGCGTAACTTTTAGAAATCACAGGCACAAATTTTAGTCCCCCCCCCCCACCAAAATCTCATTTTAACTGTATCAAACTTTACAAAGTTCAATAATTTTAAAAGTTTGATATAAATAAAAAAACATTTGCCCCCCCTCTCTCCCCCCCAAGTAGGTCTGGTCAGCAGTGGCGTAAATTTTAGAAATCACAGGCAAAAATTTTAGTCCCCCCCCCCCCACCAAAATCTCATTTTAACTGTATCAAACTTTACAAAGTTCAACTAGCATTTTTTTTAAAAAAGTTTTTGAAGCTGATATTAAAGAAGAATCATTACAATGAGTCATTGAACCTTATATTATTTTATTACATACATCTAAAAACAAGGAGACATCAATTAATTTAATATGAAGCTGATTCATTTTTCTGCTTGCTGGATCACAATAAAACAATGGAATGTGCTTGGGTTTCAACAGTGGTGAAAACTAAAACAATCTGTTCGTCCTCAAATTTCATCATGGCTGGGGGGGGGGGGGGGGGGGATGCCAATATCTCCATAACATTTGGCTTGAGGCTGAAGGCGAAACAAAGCAAACCAATCCTACTTTCTTCATACAAATCTTACCCCAAAGAGCAGCGAGGGGAGGGGTGTCATCTGTTTCATGTTGATGGTGGCCAAAAAACCGGGCAAGTGGCCATGCCTCGCCCCAACAAAGAACAATCTGAAGATTAAAAAACAACAAATGACATTGTAATATTATAATACATATGGTCCAGTTGATCATTCAATTATTATATCCCTGCAAGTATAAAAATCAATTTGGTCAGATGTCTCATCTGGTTTAGACAGATTTATCTCTGGCTATTGTTCGTAAGAAACGTCAAAGATAAAAAATCAGACTTGTTCACCCTCGAAATCCTAAAATTGTACAAAATTTCCCAAATCTATACCAATGCCTTCCCCTCTCCAGGCAAACGTAATATTTGGTCCCCAACCAATCATACTTCTCAATCCATTCACTTCTGGATGTAAAGAGCAGGTTAAAACTAACAACCCAAAACGTATTTTATCATTATTATTTTTTAATAGAAAAAACTAAAGAAATGTATATATCTTCAACCTGGATTCTTAAAATTGTAGTAGTGACAGTTCTTGGCATAAAATCATAAAATACACCTAAAATCTTACATTGCACACCACAATGATAAAGAGTAAACCAGGTCTGAAAAATAGAAGGCCCAAAATAAGGTACTGGTATAATTAACATTCTTTCCTTGAGTAATTTGTTGAGAAATGGTTTTGTAATTCAAACATTTAAAATGTCAATGTAGCAACTAATGAGATCATCCAGTGAAAACTGAAAATCCATTTTAAAATTTTTATTGTCCACATTAGGTGAAAGGAAACAAATAAATGAGGTATGGAAAATAAATCTCAAGTGGATGCTTTTAATTTCCTAAATAACTAAACCGTTCACACATTTTATTATGCCCATAAATCTGTGCAGGAAAATCCTTCTATTTTTAGCATATCTAAAACACTGCTACAACTATTCACAATGGTGTAAACAGCACGTTTCTTGACATAAGCACCCAGAAGTTTGATAAGGGAAATTGAGAAAATGCGCTTGCCATATGTGTTTATGTTGATACTGTAAATATAAAAAAAAAAAAAAGTTCCAAAAAAATCTTAAATTGCTTAAGTTGTACAACTCCTTTGTTGTAAGTGGAGCATAAACACAGGTTGACCCACGGTCGTTGCCACTTGAAAAAATATAACCATGAACATTACCACTTGACAAAATATAACCATGAACATTGCCACTGGACAAAAGATGACCATGAACATTGGCACTTGACAAAATATAACCATGAACATTGGCATTGTACAAAATATAACCATGAACATTGCCACTGGACAAAAGATGACCATGAACATTGGCACTTGACAAAATATAACCATGAACATTGCCACTTGACAAAATATAACCATGAACATTGGCACTTGACAAAATATAACCATGAACATTGGCACTTGACAAAATATAACCATGAACATTGGCACTTGACAAAATATAACCATGAACATTGGCACTTGACAAAATATAACCATGAACATTGCCACTGGACAAAAGATGACCATGAACATTGGCACTTGACAAAATATAACCATGAACATTGGCACTGGACAAAATATAACCATGAACATTACCACTGGACAAAATATAACCATGAACATTGGCACTGGACAAAATATAACCATGAACATTGGCACTGGACAAAATATAACCATGAACATTGGCACTGGACAAAATATAACCATTAACATTGGCACCGGACAAAAGATAACCATGAACATTGGCACTTGACAAAATATAACCATGAACATTGGCACTGGACAAAATATAACCATGAACATTGGCACCGGACAAAAGATGACCATGAACATTGGCACTTGACAAAAGATAACCATGAACAGAGCCACTTGACAAAATATAACCATGAACATTGGCACTTGACAAAATATAACCATGAACATTGGCACTGGACAAAAGATGACCATGAACATTGGCACTTGACAAAATATAACCATGAACATTACCACTGGACAAAAGATGACCATGAACATTGGCACCGGACAAAAGATGACCATGAACATTGGCACTGGACAAAAGATGACCATGAACATTGGCACTTGACAAAATATAACCATGAACATTGACACTGGACAAAATATAACCATGAACATTGGCACTTGACAAAATATAACCATGAACATTGGCACTGGACAAAATATAACCATGAACATTGGCACCGGACAAAAGATGACCATGAACATTGGCACTTGACAAAATATAACCATGAACATTGGCACTTGACAAAATATAACCATGAACATTGGCACCGGACAAAAGATGACCATGAACATTGGCACTTGACAAAATATAACCATGAACATTGGCACTTGACAAAATATAACCATGAACATTGGCACCGGACAAAAGATGACCATGAACATTGGCACTTGACAAAATATAACCATGAACATTGGCACTTGACAAAATATAACCATGAACATTGCCACTTGACAAAATATAACCATGAACATTGCCACTGGACAAAATATAACCATGAACATTGGCACTGGACAAAATATAACCATGAACATTGGCACTGGACAAAATATAACCATGAACATTGGCACCGGACAAAAGATGACCATGAACATTGGCACTTGACAAAATATAACCATGAACATTGGCACTTGACAAAATATAACCATGAACATTGCCACTTGACAAAATATAACCATGAACATTGCCACTGGACAAAATATAACCATGAACATTGGCACTGGACAAAATATAACCATGAACATTGGCACTGGACAAAATATAACCATGAACATTGGCACTTGACAAAATATAACCATGAACATTGGCACTGGACAAAATATAACCATGAACATTGCCACTTGACAAAATATAACCATGAACATTGCCACTGGACAAAATATAACCATGAACATTGGCACTGGACAAAATATAACCATGAACATTGGCACTGGACAAAATATAACCATGAACATTGGCACTGGACATAATATAACCATGAACATTGCCACTGGACAAAATATAACCATGAACATTGGCACTTCACAAAATATAACCATGAACATTGCCACTGGACAAAATATAACCATGAAAATTGCCACTGGACAAAATATATCCATGAACATTGGCACTTGACAAATAATAACCATGAACAGAGCCACTTGACAAAATATAACCATGAAAATTGCCACTGGACAAAATATATCCATGAACATTGGCACTTGACAAATAATAACCATGAACAGAGCCACTTGACAAAATATAACCATGAACATTGGCACTGGACAAAATATAACCATGAACATTTCCAAAGGACAAAAGATGCCTGTATTCAGCAATATCTCGCACAACTGCTAGATAATGATTTTAAAAAGGTTTTCATACTTAATGCTTCATTTTTACCTCTCTGTTCAAGTTATGTTTTATGCATACATTTTAAAAATGGAATACCAACAAGAATTAAACAACAAAGGGGATGGGATACATCTGGTCCCATTAGTAATGAATCTGCAGGGTAAACAGCCACCACACTGGGTAAACAACCTGCCAGTTATTCTACCAACACACCACCTGTATAGCTGTAAGTGTAATCAGAAATCAAACTATTTGATGTCATGTGCCAAGGGAAACCACTACTGATTTCTAAATTTAGAAGAGACTTTCAGGGGGCAGTCATATAAACTCAAACAGCATGTTGACTGCATGCATCTGAAAAGCTTATGCTTGTATCTAATTGACTGTACAACAAGACTTTACTCCCTAGCTCACACAATTATAAGGTTATGACTGTACACCAAGACTTTACTCCCAAGCTCATGCAGTTATAATGCTATGACTGTACACAAAGACTTTTCTCCCTAGCTCACACAATTATAATGTTATGACAGTACACCAAGACTTTACTCCCCAGCTCACACAATTATAATGTTATGACTGTACAACAAGACTTTACTCCCTAGCTCACACAATTATAAGGTTATGACTGTACACCAAGACTTTACTCCCAAGCTCATGCAGTTATAATGCTATGACTGTACACAAAGACTTTTCTCCCTAGCTCACACAATTATAATGTTATGACAGTACACCAAGACTTTACTCCCCAGCTCACACAATTATAATGTTATGACTGTACAACAAGACTTTACTCCCTAGCTCACACAATTATAAGGTTATGACTGTACACCAAGACTTTACTCCCAAGCTCATGCAGTTATAATGCTATGACTGTACACCAAGACTTTTCTCCCTAGCTCACACAATTATAATGTTATGGCAGTACACCAAGACTTTACTCCCCAGCTCACACAATTATAATGTTATGACAGTACACCAAGACTTTACTCCCTAGCTCACACAATTATAATGTTATGACAGTACACCAAGACTTTACTCCCCAGCTCACACAATTATAATGTTATGACAGTACACCAAGACTTTACTCCCTAGCTCACACAAGTATAATGTTATGACTGTACACCAAGACTTTACTCCCTAGCTCATGCAGTTATAATGTTAGGACTGTATACCAAGACTTTACTCCCTAGCTAAAACGGTTATAATGTTATGACTGGACACCAAGACTTTACTCCCTAGCTCACACAAGTATAATGTTATGACTGTATACCAAGACTTTACTCCCTAGCTCATGCAGTTATAATGTTAGGACTGTATACCAAGACTTTACTCCCTAGCTAAAACGGTTATAATGTTATGACTGGACACCAAGACTTTACTCCCTAGCTCACACAATTATAATGTTATGACTGGACACCAAGACTTTACTCCCTAGCTCACACAATTATAATGTTATGACTGGACACCAAGACTTTACTCCCTAGCTCACACAGTTATAATGTTATGTCAGTACACCAAGACTTTACTCCCTAGCTCACACAATTATAATGTTATGACAGTACACCAAGACTTTACTCCCTAGCTCATGCAGTTATAATGTTACGACAGTACACCAAGACTTTACTCCCTAGCTCATGCAGTTATAATGTTATGTCAGTACACCAAGACTTTACTCCCTAGCTCACACAGTTATAATGTTATGACAGTACACCAAGACTTTACTCCCTAGCTCATGCAGTTATAATGTTACGACAGTACACCAAGACTTTACTCCCTAGCTCATGCAGTTATAATGTTACGACAGTACACCAAGACTTTACTCCCTAGCTCATGCAGTTATAATGTTACGACAGTACACCAAGACTTTACTCCCTAGCTCACACAATTATAATGTTACGACAGCACACCAAGACTTTACTCCCTAGCTCACACAATTATAATGTTATGACTGTACACCAAGACTTTACTCCCTAACTCATGCAGTTATAATGCTATGACTGTACACCAAGACTTTCCTCTCTAGCTCACACAATTATAATGTTATGACTGTACACCATGACTTTACTCCCTAGCTAAAGCGGTTATAATGTTTCGACAGTAAACCAAGACTTTACTCCCTAGCTCATGCAGTTATAATGTTATGACTGTACACCAAGACTTTATTTTCTAGCGCAAGCGGTTATAATCTTATGATAATCTTACCGAGAAGATGTAAAAATGGCCCCGTTGAGTGACCCGAATGTTGAACATGCCACAAAGACTGGCATTATCCATGACATCACTCCCAGCGTACGGTCAGCAAAAGTCTGAGGCATTCAGGAGAACAAAGATTGAACAATGATTGAGTGTGATATGACGTAATGGTGATGTAACAAAAAGATGTCATTTTTCCCAATCCCAGGCTTGACAACTCTGATCAGCTAGTTTCAGATTGCCAAAGGGGAAAACTTGAATTACAATATAAGCAATAAGAAATGTATTTTTTAAGCACATAATTACTTGTTATTCCAAATTCTATTTCCATTGTAATAGTTTACCCAAAATAAACATTATTCTCTAAGTCATTTATTTATTTCATGTGTATTTCTAAAACAAATTTTTTAAAAATATTTTCAATCATTGAAAAAGAAGAATAAAAAGTGAAAAGCCTGCCTTTAACAAGTGAAACTGAACAGAATTTTGAGAATCCGAAAAAAAAACCCACCTCACATTTGTTTTTCACATTAGTATTACTAAACTAGGTTAGGAGCCCAGAAACTTGTCCATGTATTACTAGGTCGCATTAATCACCATTAACAGATATAATTATTTCAAAGAACTTCCCACAAAAAGTAGTAGAGCCCAATGTAGGTGTTGCCATTAAATATCTAGATCTAGGGAACATTTTTAAAACACAAAATCTTACCACCTCTCACCATCTTGACAAGTCAAATTAAAAAATTAAAAAATAGAAGAAATGTTTTTAATTTTTTTTTTACTGATATACTGAATATTGCTTATGGCACAAAATGCAAATAACAGATGAAAAGGTCAATAAAGACATGTATTATTAGCTTACCTTACATTAATTTGTTTTCAAATAAAAAGAAACTTGTACTTGATGCTAGCATAAGTAAGTACACTGGTTTGTAAAGATTTGGTGAAATTAGATTCAATTATCAAAATCATAATTAACTTATTGCGGGCCTTGGGCTTTTAAAAAAAAACATACACAAGCAAATTGTTTTAGTATTCTGAGATGGCTGCACAGAATACTAGAAAAGTGCATTCATCCTTTGCCATGAACCTACCACTGCAACAGCATCTGAGGCCAACATTTCAGCTGGTGACATCACTGCAAAGTATGCCACGTTGGTTAAGATGTAGATAACTGTTACCATAGGGAGGGAAATCCAGATGGCTCTGGGAAGATTCCTGTAGAGCGAAGCAGTTAGATGTAGATTAGATGATGACAAGATGCAGATTAGATGACGATAAGATGTAGATTTGATGATGATAAGATAAGATGTAGATTAGATTAATTTGATGAATTAAAAAGTTTTATAATTTGTTCTAATCTAGACATTACAGTGAAAGGTAAAACTGTCAAATTCCTGTCAAATTAGGAGGTTCCAAAAAATCAAGAATAAAAAAAAGCCTTGCATTTAGCAGCTTGCAAGGGTAGAGGCATAATCTACTTACTTATATGGATCTTTCATTTCTTCAGTTACAAAATTTAAATAATTCCTAGAAATAAAAAAAATTTAAAAAATTAGATGCTGTTACACCTATGTCATATTATTTTTTTTTTTAAAATGATGACCGAATTTGTTAAATCATAGAGCAAAAATATTGATTTTGAGAGAGAATATTTTAATTTTTTTTTTTTTTAAATAGGAATTGTAAATCCATTTTAGCATCACACAGGGGAGGGTTGTTAAAGTAGGAACTAACTAATAAGTCATGATATGCAATTACTAATAGTAAAGCACTGATAGATGTTATTGCTAAAGATTTCTTGAGAGACCATGAAGAATCTATTCATGCATTCGAGGATTCCTTGAGGTAAAATAAAACAAAATCTAATCAAATCAGCTCAAGAAGAATTTCTTAATTATTATTTTGTATCTCTTATGCAATAGTGTTACTTCAGAATCTCACTTTGGATATTTTTAAGACTTTATTTTAAAGTGTACAAACTTTCTTAAGAGCGTGCCTTTAAGTACACAGACTTACCATCCAGAATAAGAAAACAGGCCAGAGTAAAAAGCTAGGGCTATTTTGCCAGGCTGTGTCGTCGAGCCTTCAAACGGTGCCTCAAAATTTTCAGTGGAACCTTGAAACAGTGAGAGATCATTGAACAACAAAGTCATGAAAACACAGTATCTAAAAACTCAAGTGATCATCACAAGATAGATAAACATGAAAAACATATAGTCCCTGAGTCTAGAGTTGAACAATATACAAGAAGTATATCTACTGAGTCAGGAGTCTTATCTTATAAAATAAATATACGTACTTAGTCAAGAGTCTAATAACTATATACCTACTGAGTCTAAGAGATATATCAAAAAATATATGTACCTACTGAGGTTTTCAAGAAAAAGGGGAACATTTGTCAAAAGAGGAAAAAAAATTCTTCAGGGTCCTCAGAAATATCAACTTTGTAAAATATAAAGTATTACTTTCTCAAAGAACTAACTAAGGTCCACCTACCCATGGCCAGCTTGACAATGCCTGTTATAATAATGATGACAAGTGCAAAGATTTTTGTGAATGTGAAGATGTCCTGTACACGGGTCGCCCATGCCACGTTGGAGCAGTTGATAAATGTCAGCAGAGCTGAAGATTAGATAAGTTATTTTAATTAGAAAAATCCGAGGCACTTAAATGTAATCATTCATAAATGGGAGAGACAATAAACATAGTTATTTTTTAAATAAATAAAATTATCAAGGTCCCTCACAGCTGTGACACCCCCCCCCCCGTACCCCGCCCTACCCCCCCCCCCCCAAAATGAATTGTGACAGGCATGTTGAATCAGCACCTAGGCGAACCGCCATCTTAAGTTGTACATGGCAATATGTTCCTACATAATTATTTTTTAAATAAATAAAATTATCAAGGTCCCCCACAGCTGTGACCCCCCCCCCCCCCCACCCCCCCCCACCCCCCCCCCCCCAAAATGAATTGTGACAGGCATGTTGAATCAGCACCTAGGCGAACCGCCATCTTAAGTTGTACATGGCAATATGTTCCACCTCACCCCAAGTGACTTACAGTGGTCTCCATGCAAGCAGTATTAGTCCAGTATAGCGTAATCTTACTATCAGTATCAGACCTTTCCCTTTGAGTTTTATCAGTCATTAAAAAAAAAATCACTTTGACTACTTTTAGCTACAGGAGCCGGGATAGAAATAATGTTTGCTATTGTTGTTATTCACAGGTTGGTTTCCTCTGACAACTCATTCGAACTTAACGAAAGTTTCATGACTTTAACAGCCAGCCCCGTTTGAGAGATAGAAAAAAACATTTTTTTCTTTTCTTTTAAATAATAATAACTAGCGATCTCCTAAAAAAAAAGTGCATTGTATTTTTTAAAAAATGTTCAAGCCGGTTGAGATTAACGTCATTATTCTGAAGTGCATTTGGCCGTAAAATGAAGCTTAATCTGGACGTATATTAAAGTGGCTGGCGCCTAAGTCACGTCCGTAAATAGCGTACAAATCTTCCCTATGACTTGCATTACCGCTATTATAAATGTGTCCACTACGCAATGACTTCAAGATGGTGCCAATAGCTTGAAGATGGGGGGGGGGGGGGGTTTATGTTTTTTAAAG
>CAXITT010000113.1:1333854-1350429 GCA_964033795.1 Lymnaea stagnalis | reverse complement strand
GGGGGGGGGGGGGGGGGTATTTTCAAAGACGAATTTCTCTTTTCAGAAAGTATGGAACGTGACTGAAGGGCGTCCATCCCAAAGTGGGTGAAAACATCTGCGGTGAAAGGCAATGTTTAGTTAAAAGTGTAGAAGTGCAAAAGCCTATGGTTCTTGTACAAACGCACTCTTTCCAAGTCCGAGCTGATGAGGAGGTGCTTTAGACAATAGCATTTGTTTTTCTCGAAAAATCCACACAAGAATTAACAGATCTATTCCCACAAGAAACAATAGGTCCATTCCCACTACAAAAGACATGTCCATTCCCACAAGAAATGACAGGTCCTTTCCCACAAGAAACGACAGGTCCTTTCCCATACAATTACAAGTTCGTGTAAAGAGTGCTTTCTGACTTGATGTGGCAAATTTAGAATAATACTTTAATAATTGGAACCCCTTTAAATTAATGTCTTCTAAATGTGGGACAGTGCAAAAAAATATTATTACATAATATTATGTTGCTTATTCACTTCAAAATATATAAGTTGCTAATCCACTTCACAAGGAAGATAATGAAACAAGCAATGGCAACCATCAAGGTTAGTTCAACGTTTTAATTTTAAGAGAACAACATGGAGTCCTACCAACATGGAGCACTCGACAAGAACTGCATAACAACATGACGTCACTACACAATAAATAATGTGATGTGCAAAACAATGCGCAATTAGCATTCAGCATTTTGTCAATGGCCAACACTCCTTCTCAAAATACTAAATAAAGCTAATGCATTGGTTTCACACCAATCATGTCTCTAAGTATCTGGAATCTTTGCTGTGACAGTCCCTTAGTAAGGATATCAGCTGTCATTTCTTCCGATCTGCAATATTTGAGAGTCACAGTCTTATTTTCCACTTGTTCCCTAACAAAATGATATTTTATATCCACATGTTTTGCTCTTCCGTGGAACTTTGGATGATTAGCCCTAGCGATAGCTGACTGATTGTCCTCAAACATAACCGTGGCACCACTTTGCTTACATCCCAAATCAGATGTAAGTTGTCTTAGCCACAGAGCCTCCTGTGCTGCACTTGCTAGCGCCATATATTCAGCTTCTGCTGTCGACAATGCCACACATGATTGTTTCTTACTCCTCCAACTTATAGGTCCACTACCCATATGAAACACATAACCAGATGTGGACTTTCGATCAGCAATGTCTCCTGCCCAATCCGCATCACAATAGCCAACACATTCAGAAGATACACGGCTGTGATACACAATTCCATAATTCGACGTACCCTTTAGGTATCTTAGAATTAATTTACCGCCTTCCAGTGTTGTTCTGATGGATGAGCACAGAATTTTGCCACATTACCTACAGCGTAAGTAATATCAGGTCTGGTCCAAGTTGACAGATACAAGAGACTACCCAACGCTGATTGGTAAAGTCCCTGATCAAAAGAATGACTTTCTTCTTCTTTTCTCAACTTCACGTCTGGGTCAGTTGGAGTCGATACAGGTTTAGAATCTAGCATTCCAAATCTCTCAAGAACTTTGCTTGTATAGCCAGGCTGTCCTAGCCAGATACCATCTTCCTTTTGAGTAAACATAACACCCAAAAAGGACTTCAATTCACCAAGATCTTTTGCGTCAAATTTTGATGAAATAGCCTTCTTAACACTAGCAAGAATCCTAGTGTTCCTAGCAGCTAATAAGATATCGTCGACATAGACTGCAACGATAACCATCTCTCCTTCTGTAGTTGTATACATACATGGTTCACATGAGGACTGCTTAAACCCAAGACCCTTTAGGTGACTGTCAAGTGCTGTGTTCCAGCATCGAGGAGACTGTTTTAGTCCATATAAACTTTTCTTCAATTTACATACAAGGTTGTCCTTTCCTTGTTCAACAAACCCTTCTGGTTGTTTCATGAATACTTCTTCCTCCAACACTCCTTTCAGAAAGGCTGTCGTCACGTCCATTTGATGCAACCGTAAATTGTATTTTGCAGCCATAGCAATGACTGTGCGCACTGACTCAGGTCTAACAATTGGACAGAATGTCTCATCATAGTCCAATCCATACTTCTGTGAGTATCCTTGAGCAACTAACCGAGTTTTATGTCTCTCAATTTTTCCCTCAGCATTTACTTTGATCTTAAACACCCATTTGCTTTCTACAGCTTTTCTTCCTTCTGGCAGTTCTACTAAGTCCCAGACTTCGTTTTCATAAAGCGATTCGATTTCTTTATTCATCACCGTTAACCATTGAGACTTCTGTGAGCTTGCCATAGCCTGTCTCACTGTACTGGGTTCTTCTAGATCTTGAGTCAAGTTTAACAACTCACCATATCGATTTGGTGGGCGTTTAACTCTCGCTGATCGTCTGACATCTAGCTCCTCATCTGGTTCATCAACACCTTCATCATCAGGATCATCAACACGATTCACTTCTTCATCGACGTCATTATCAATGAATTCCCGAAACACAGGTGTTGATTTCTGAGACATTCCAGTCTCCTTCTCAAGACCGAACGTGTTCTCTACTTCTTCATCGTCGTCAATGAATTCCAGAAATATAGGTGTTGATTCCTGAGACATTTCAGCCTCCTTCTCAAGACCGAACTTGTTTTCATTAAACAGAACGTCTCTGCTGTAAATCACCCGATTAGTTTTCAAATTGTATAGGCGATAACCCTTGACATCGATTCCGTACCCCAGAAAAACGCATTTCTGTGTTTTTGAATCGAACTTCTGTCTTTCGTCTTTAGGAATGTGTGCATACGCAACACATCCAAACACTTTCAGGTGATCGACACTGGGTTTCGTACCAGTAAACACCTCAAATGGTGTAGTATCTTGAAGAACGTTAACAGGACTTCGATTCTGCAGATATACAGCTGTTGACACTGCTTCTGCCCAGAATTTTCGTGGGAGCTGTGCCTCAGCCAGCATTGAACGTGATACTTCCACAATAGTCCTGTTCTTCCTCTCTGCTACTCCATTCTGTTCTGGTGTTTTCGGAACAGTCAATTCATGACGGATCCCCTCTTTCTTTAAATAACCTTCAAATGTATTTGAAGTAAACTCTCCACCGTTATCGGTGCGTATGGCCTTAAGATGTTTTCCAGTTGACCTCTCAACCATTGGTTTCCATTCAAGGAAACACTTAAAGACCTCATCCTTGTGCTTAAGGATATAAACCAAAGTGTATCGACTGAAATCGTCAATAAAAGTAAGGAAATAGTGAGCTCCACCAAGTGATTGTGTGCTGACCTTCCCGCAGACATCACTGTGAACCAGGTCAAGTATCCGATTTCTTACCTTTCCACTTGACGGAAACTTGGTCCTGTGATGTTTGCCCTTTGCACATGGTTCACACAGTTCCCTATTTGACCGCTCATCATACTCTAGATCATCCACTAGATTTCCTACAGCCAACTTCTTGAGATTTTGAAAACCTAGGTGTCCGTAGCGTCTATGCCACAGTTCCTCACTTGTTTCTTTACCTCTGTTTGCTGTATTACATTGATGTTCATTGGCATAATGACCCAAATGGTACAAACCATGTGACCGCACTCCCTTGGCCAGAAGTTTACCGTTATTATCTTTTATTTCACAACCTTTGATATTGAAATAAACTTTCTTTCCAGCCTCAATTGCGTGGTCAACACTGAACAGATTACACTTGAGTTCAGGCACATAAAGCACATCATGCAGCGTGCATTCTTGGTGCTTATTACCAGGCAACTTCATCCTTAGTTTGACAACACCACAGGCATGTGCCTTCAGATTCCGTCCATCTCCGAGTCCTATATTCAGAGGCTCTTCCAAGTTTGTCAACTGGACAAATTCAGATCTTCTGCAACACATATGACTTGTTGCTCCAGAATCAATAATCCATGTCACGACACCATTGCCTGTAGCTAAGGCATGCCGATGCCTCATTAACAGTCCAACACTTTCATTACTTGAGCATCTCTTAGCCTTAATCTCAGTGTGATTTGCCTTATTTTGTCTGTAAATATGTTTGCCTGATTCTTGCCTTTTTAACTCAGGACAATCTCTTTTAATGTGTCCAATTTTCCTACAATAATAACACTGGGGTCCTTTCTTAATTGTCTTCTCCTTCGACACAAGTGCTCTACTTGGTACTTCTTCCCTTCGTTGTGATATCTTTCGCTCTTCGTGAAGTAATCGTTCAGTTACAAGTTCCATCTTTGGAACTTCTGAGCAAGCCTCAAGAGCTGTTACCAACATATTGTAGGAGTTGGGAAGGCTAGCAAGTAGGTGAACAACCCTGTCTTCTTCATCAACGGCATCTCCTACCACTGCAAGCTCGTTGAAAATCTCTGTTAGAGTTTTAATGTGCTCATGCACAGAGTCCCCATCATTCATTCTAATTGTAAGTAAGCTCCTTCTCAGCGCCAGTCTGTTAGCCCACGTCTTCTTTTGAAACTGATCCCTCAGTTTTTCCCAGACAATCTTGGGTTCAACTGGATTTCCGATTAAATACAACAATGAAGTGTCCAAGACCAACACAATGATAGCCAAAGCCCTGTCTCTCCTTACAGTAAATTTAGCAACCTTCTCCGATTCAGCTTCGTCAGGTACAATTTCAGACCCAGTAACAATCCCCCAGAGTCCATCCTTCATCAAGGTCATCTGGCATTGAATTTTCCAGGTCAAATAATTTGCACCAACAAGAGGAATGATGCTTGTGTTCATGTTTGCCATTCCGGTAATTCTGCGAACACCGATTCCGAATACAAACCACACAAAAATCGAATCAGCAACAGCTTAGCACAGGATAACGCTACCTGGGCCCAAAACTTGTTGAAAATATTATGTTGCTAATCCACTTCAAAATATATAAGTTGCTAATCCACTTCACAAGGAAGATAATGAAACAAGCAATGGCAACCATCAAGGTTAGTTCAACGTTTTATTGTAGGAGAACAACATGGAGTCCTACCAACATGGAGCACTCGACAAGGAACGCATAACAACATGACGTCAATACACAATACAAAATGTGGTGTGCAAAACAATGCGCAACATTCAGTATTATGTCAATTTCCAACACCATTCTTGTTATTCAAACCTTGTTATTTAATAAAAAAAACTTGGCGCGTCGGTGCAAGCATGACTTACAGATCACAGGTATTGAATAATAATAATAATAATAATAATAAGACGTCTTATATAGCGCGGTACCCCTGCCTAGGACTGGGCTCACCGCGCTGTACATAAAAATGTTATCAAAAGAGACATAATCATGATATTAAAATAAAATACATTTATGAAATAAAGAACATCAATTCATCAATGTATATTCACCCACCCCACCACATAACTTTTACAAGGCAAACCATGGACGGCAGCCAGCAAGATCGTTTATCGGTCAGAGGAGGGGAATCAGTCAGGGTAGTATAATTTAAAAAGCAATGTTTTTAGTGCAGTTTTGAAGGCTGGGTGGTTGGTATATTGCGTATGTTTAGTGGCAAAGAATTCCATTGTTTGGGGGCGCAGAAAGAGAAAGATCGTTAACCATATATTTTAGTGTGTGTCTTGGGAACGGACCGAATACGCGTGTCAGCAGAGGAGCGAAGCTGTCTAAGGAGCGAATAGACAGAAAGAAGTTCGGTTGGATAGGAAGGGCAGGAATCCAAGAAAAAGTTGTGACAGAGAACAGACAACTTGTAGTCAACTCGTGCCTAAATAGGTAGCCAATGAAAGGAATGGAGTAGTGGGGTGACGTGATCAGGGTTTTTTTGCCTTTAAAACTAGCCTAACGCTGAGTTTTGCACTTTCTGCAGTTTTTCTATGCAGTGTTTTGGTGAACCTGACAGAGGAGAGTTGCAATAGTCAAGACGAGAGAGAACAAGAGCGCAGACTAGAGTTTTTGTAGCGCTAACTGTGAGGTAGTGGCGTATGGAGCTGATCTGACGGATAGTGGTGTATGCTGAACGACAAATTTGAGATATGTGTTTATCGAGAGACATGTTGTTAGAAAGAATATAACCAAGATTCCTAGCAGAGGGTGTAAACCGTACGTCAGAGTTACCCCCTTGAAATGAGATAGGAAGAGTTGAGGTAGAGGATGATGTGTGATTGTGGATGAGGAGTGCTTCCGTTTTGTCATCATTAAGCTTCAACTTGCTGAGTGTCATCCATGACTTGACATCATCAATGCACCCTCGCAAAGTCTGGACAGCGGATTCAACAAGAGAAGGATGGGTATGCTTGTATAGCTGTATGTCATCTGCAAATGACTGGCTCTCAACAGCATGCCTCCCAAGCAAGAGGAGCAGTGGTCTGGTATACAATGTGAATAGAATCGGGCCTAAAACGGACCCCTGCGGTACTCCGTACACCAAATCAGCACTGCCTGAGAGACAGTCATCGACAGAGACCGCCTGCGTTCTATCAGAGAGGTAGGACTTAAACCAAGCCAAAACTGAGCCAGAAATTCCAAAGTAATTTTCAAGGGTTTTGAAAAGGATTACATGGTCAACAGTGTCAAAGGCCACACTGAGGTCTAAGAGGATCAGGATGTAGATATCACCACTGTCAATTGCGAACAAGAGGTCATTGTACTTCCTTGTACAACCAAAGCTAGAAAAGGGGCCGACTTCCTGGATCTATTCATATGCAGTGTGAATTATTTTAAAAACTGAGCCAGAAATTCCAAAGTAATTTTCAAGGGTTTTGAAAAGGATTACATGGTCAACAGTGTCAAAGGCCGCACTGAGGTCTAAGATGATCAGGATGGAGATATCATCACTGTCCAATGCGAGCAAGAGGTCATTGTACTTCCTTGTACAACCAAAGCTAGAAAAGGGCCCGACTTCCTGGATCTATTCATATACAGTGTGAATTATTTTAATAAGAAAATAAACTGCTTCTTAGCTGAAAATAAGAGTCAAATTTTTTTTTAGTTGACCAAAGAAGCTATTTCTTAGTTGACGACAACCATTTAAATCTTAGTTGACCAAACGCTTAACGGTACTTCATTAAACTGTTCCTGGTTTACTTTTTTTTTAATTTTTCGTCTGCAAAGCGTTAAGGATAAGCTGACGTATTAAAAACACACCTCAGAGTTGACGCGAATGCATTTGACGGCATTCCCCACTTGGTGTTAAAGTGATCGCTGCACTTGTTGGCATGCACAGTCCATTACCCAACTGTTCCTGGTTGACTTTTTTTTAAAATTTTCGTCTGCAAAGCGTTAAGGATAAGCTGACGTATTAAAAAAACGCCCCAGAGTTCCCCGGGGTCTGACTGTATGACGCGAATGCATTTGACGACATTCCTACTTGATGCTAACGTAATCGCATCACTTGTTCGCATGCACAGTCCATTACCCAACATGAAAGCAGGCCAGTCAGGTCGTTAAGACAACAAAAATAAACAACAACAAGGCCACGATTTGCCGACGTGAAATCAATTCCGTCGACTGTGGTGTGACAGGCACATTAGCACCACTCCCGCCTGATGTTGGACGGCCTCGGGTAATTAACTACTTCTAAGCGTCAGTTAACCAGGGTGTCATCCCCCCCCCTCCCCAAAGCCGACTTACATCTCTTAGCTACTGATTGCCCACGAGAGGCTACTGGTATGGATTTATCGATCTGAGTAATGCATTTGATCTCACTTAACTAGACAGGTGCTCGGGCCATCAGGTTGCCGGTAAAAAGCAGGAGCGCAGCCGAGTCGAAAACGTTCCTACGTAAAGGGAAAGAAAAGCGTACGGCATGTCGGCTGTCTAAATTTGGGACTCGCAAGGCGCCAGGGGAGTGTCCATGGCTCCTTTTAATTAAAGAAGTTTCATTTTTGGGCTAGTTGGATCTGTTTATTGGTAGGGTTGCGAACAGCGGCACAGCTATAGGGTTAGCACCACCCGGAAAGAAACTAACTTTTGCCCACCCACATTCCACACACAAAAAAAACAACTCTGCAATTGGCCGAAAATGCCGCCCCTCCGTGCAATGAAAAATGGGGCCGCCCGGGGCAGACAGCCCTCTCCGAACCCCATTATGAGAACCACTGACACCAATCAAACAATACAACGTATGGTTGTTTACATCATAAGATGAATGGTGATTTACGCACCGAGGAGATGTTGTGTCGTCAACATTTTTTTAGTGAGAAACATTTTAAAAAAATGATATTTAAACGTGCTAAGAAAATATTTTGAGACCTGTGTGTCTTAAAAACGCACACACGTGGCTTATGTTAAAATACGGATCAACAATGGCAAAAAACATTAACATATTACACAAATTGAGACCCATTGCTGGAACGATTTGTCACAACCAACAACTTGACATGTCAAGTTTTTTTACGGCAGCAGCTTACTAAGGCGATCAAAAACAGAATTGTGGTTGAGTTTGGGGAATGGGGGGTGGGGGGGTTGAAATTTTAAACAAGACGGCATTTTTCTCTTATTAGAACGTCAACTTTGGGCCATGGCTCCGACAGTGGCATAACAACTGACCACCATGGACAAACTTTGGGCAACGGCTCCGACAGCGGTGTGACATCTAATCACCCTGGATCATCTTGGGCAATGGGTCCGACAGTGGTGTGACATCTAACCAACCTGGATCATATTTGGGCAATGGCTCCGACGGCGGTGTAACAACTAACCACAATGGACCAACTTTGGGCAACGGCTCCGACATCGGTGTGACAACTTACCAACCTGGACCAACTTTGGGCAATGTCTCCGACAGTGGTGTGACATCTAACCAACCACGACCAACTTTGGGCAATTCTCCGACAGTGGCGTACCTAACCATCATGGACCAAGGAATAATTCCACATAATGGAATGTTATGAGAATTGTTTTTTCATCTACAATCGACTAAAACCACGTGATGTGGTTAGCGAGCAATGAAGAACAAATCAAACACACAGCACGGATGAGGGGTTATAGGTCATGTTGAGTCTATGTGGAAAAAAAAAAAGGGGGGGGGGTGGACATTTGCAAACTTTCATAATTAAGACGTAAGCAAACTTGGAAAACAACAGCGAGCAATACACGCAGAAGTACATACCTTCATAAACACATGTCTTAGAAAGATCCTGAACACAAAATTGCCAAATACCATCACCAACAAAGATGTACGGTACTAGAAAGGACTTACCAGTATTACCAGGTGCCCATTGATGAAGACATCATAAAGAAAAGATGGATGTGGATAGGGCATACTCCCCGAAAACCCTCAGATAGCATCGCCCGACAATCCCTAACATGGAATCCACAGGGAAAAAGAAAGAGAGAAACCCCTAAAATACCTGGAGACGTGAGCTAGAGGCACTCAGGCACACATGCAAAATATGGGATACACCTAGAAGAACTGAAAAGGAAAGAACAGGACCGTGATGAATGGACATTTTTTGTGGTCGGCCTATGCCCCAGACGGGGTAAAAAGGCATAAATAACAAGAAGAAGAAGAAACACATAATCGATGGCAGAATTACATCAGACCAAAGCTGTACTCGGTGGCCTCGATATTAATTGGCTCTGACATTTGCGATGCTACATTCGTCGCTCACAGTCCCAATAAGGATGTTGATACAAGTTGGTAGGGATAACCATTGACTCTTTCAGTTAAGGGCATGGCGACCATCAATGACTCTCACAACAAACACACCGTATTAACCACCACGACGCCCCGTGTATTCACAACAAATGTGCAGTAGTTGTCGCTACAGTGGGTGTGTCGGTGACAGTTTGAGAGGGAGGGGACCCCAAGCCAAAAGTCACTTTCAACAGGAAGAGTCAACTGTCAACAACGCACATTCTATTGAAGGTTTCGAGGCAGAAGGTTCAGCCCACCCCATCAAGGCCTGGAGAAGATGATGTACTCCTCAAACTCCTCTAGACACCTTACCTACGACCTCCCCTAGACCCCTCACTTACAAACTCCTCTAGACCCCTCACCTACAACCTCTCTCATCAAAAAACATGACTATCCCCCATCCACGTATCTATTTTGCTTGTATCCTAACCCACCTGTACTTACTCTCCTGATACTCCCCCATTAACCTCTACCTAAACATCTTCCCCGCCCGGCAATGTCCTCAATACCCCCTAAGCTCTCCTTCCACCTGTATCCCCTAACCAGGGGTCTCAAATTTTTTATGCGATATAATCGCGTATCAAATTAGTGACCATTGGTAACAGGGTGGGGGGTGTCCAATTAGGTCCGATGTTGTGTGTCGAAATCTGTGGATGCCCCCCTACCTTACCCCGCTATTAGCCAAAGCGCCCGATTACAAAGCCTGCACAAATGCCAGACATAACAGCCTGCACAAACGCCAGACATAACAGCCTGCACAAACGCCAGACATAACAGCCTGCACAAACGCCAGACATAACAGCCTGCACAAACGCCAGACATAACAGTGCCAGACATAACAGCCTGCACAAACGCAAGACAAAACAGCCTGCACAAATGCCAGACATAACAGCCTGCACAAATGCCAGACATAACAGCCTGCACAAATGCCAGACATAACAGCCTGCACAAATGCCAGACATAACAGCCTGCACAAATGCTAGACATAACAGCCTGCACAAACGCAAGACATAACAGCCTGCACAAATGCAAGACATAACAACCTGCACAAACGCAAGACATAACAACCTGCACAAATGCCAGACATAACAACCTGCACAAATGCCAGACATAACAGCCTGCACAAATGCCAGACATAACAGCCTGCACAAATGCCAGAATTAACAACCTGCACAAATGCCAGACATAACAACCTGCACAAATGCTAGACATAACAGCCTGCACAAAGCGCCAGACTTAATAGCCTGCACAAACGCCATACATAACAGCCTGCACAAATGCCAGACTTAACAGCCTGCACAAACGCCGTGATTCTAAATTCCGTATTGGATAATCCATAAATCTCTTCTCAATACTTCCGGTTTACTTTGGGGGGATGGGATTTGCAAATGTTCGACAATTATTGACAAGGGGGGAAAAAGGGGGGAGGGGGTAGATTAGTTGATGTCAACAATCATGTTTTCTCTATTAAAATTTTAATCTTAAAAATTGACGGGTTATTACATTATTTTAACAAATTTAATTAGTGTAAATTAAAATAGTCATATAATTTGTCGGCTTATAACAATATAAGATTTATTTAATGTGTGTCTGTGCACTGGTGATGACTGGTCAGAATGTTAGCACATTTAGTAATTGTAAGTAAGAGAAGTCAAAAGTAGGCCTCTCTTCGACTATAGAGTCTAATCTATTTGTGCCAATGACTAGCGCTTTATGTTTGTGATCATATTGCAGGTATCGAGCAAGAACAAAGTTCAAGAGTCATGTGGTATTGATAGAGTAGGAATACGATATTTCAGAATTAGGGGAAAGTAAAGTGAATAACAATAATAACATCGCTGCTTGAAGGGATTTGCAAAATCTGTAACATATATTTTGCATCACAAGCCATGTTGAAATAGCAAGTTCCACAGCACCGACAATGCATAAGAAATTACCACCTTCTCCTCAACAAAAAAGGATTCGACTAATGCAAGAAGCTGTCAGGAGACAGAGAGAGCGTATGGCAATTATTGCTCACATTGACAATGCTTCTATTCTAATTGCTGAATGGCTAGATGAGGATGGTGTTGACTTGTCTGGTTTATCAGTTCCGCAAGATGAAAATGATAAATCAACTACTATGCCCATTGGTACGATAGCGCAACACCTGGCTATTCCCTTGGAAGATGATAGCAGCTGGAAACTATGCTACAAATGTCAGCTGTACTGACAATAATCATATGTCTACTTCCACAAACAATGACATTTAGTCTGTATCATCCTTTTCATTGATTCTGCATTATAAAATTTAAGTGTAAAAACTTTTAACTTGATTAACAAGCTAAAGATGTAATAAAATGTTTGTCCTACAATTTTGTGTTATTAAAATAGATCATCACAAAGTAAAATGTATTTACCGGTATATATTTATTTATATTATAATTCATTTATTTATTTTGTTAGAGGGGAAAGGGGTCTACAAATGTTGACATAATTACTTGGGGGGGGGGGGGGGCACTGAAAGTTTGAGTTGTTGTCATTGACAGGGAATAAGGGTCAAACATTGCTTTAAAATTTTAGACGTAATGAATGGACGGCCCCTTTGACTAAAAAAAAAAGTTGAAAGTATCAACGCCCATTGCAACAAGTTACGCCCTGGCGGTGGTAAACTTGAGCGGAAACCCCCACTAAGACTACCACCCGGTACTTCACTAAATAATAATGATAATAATAATAATAAAGTGTATTTCAAAAACACGCTTCATCTCCAAAGGCTCGAAGCGAGTCGAGTGAGCCACTCCAGGTTCAACTGCAGTCATGGTAAACAAACTTGACCCAATAGCTGTCACGAAAGTATGCCCTACACTAAACCCGCCCAGTGTTCCACTCGACTATCGGACTTATCAGCTTACAGTGCATGTATTATCTTCTTTCATCCAGACCAGGCTGTTGACATCAGCTTAGCATCTGGTCAGAGTGAACATGCTGATAATATCATACTCTCACTAGCGCTGACTCATCGAGGTGATTCCAAAGTGGGCTTCACAAGAGCCTCGCCTGGGTTCACCTACCCTAGTTGTTCAACTACATCTCCTAATCCAGTGGTTCTCAACCGTCCTGATGCCGCGGGCCTCTAACACAGTATCTCATGTTGTGGTGACCCCCTTAACCACAAAATTATTTTCGTTGCTACTTCATAACTGTAGAGTATATGTGTTTTCCGACGGTCTTAGGTTACCCTTGTGATAGGGTCGTTCGGCCCCCAAAGTGGATGTGACCCACAGGTTAGGAACGGCTGCCCTCATCAAAATAAGGTTGGGGAACCAGACACGAGAATTATTCTCCCTTGGACACACAGCAAAGACCACCAACCGATCCTAACCAATAACTTACTATCTTAAAAGAACCATTCTGGTTGTTTAAAGTACCCGGTAAACGTTTATTGATTCGGAATATTTGTGTAAACTACCGGGTACCATAATCCATGGAGTCAGTTGGAATAAGTCTGTAACTTGATTTAGAAAGTTCGTTTTTTTTTTTTTAATATATTTTTATTGGTCCACTCCTCTTGTTATTTACATTCCAAAATTAGATTTGACATCAGGAGCGATCTATACCAAACATTATCCTTCATCCATTTCATTTAATTATTCCAAGCCATTGCCCGGACTTATTCAGTTCAAGTTAACCCAATTGTGTTATGGCAAGACGGAGTAATTCTTACTGTGTTTAATAAAGATTACGTTCAGCCGCACCAAAAATTCTCTTTATCGCTCAACCAACAAACACATGTGGTTGTGGTCCAATCTGGAACATGCAATTAAGTTATCATCATCGCTGGTGGGGTTTTTTTTCTTCCCAGAGGCGTAGCGATGGGGGGGGGGCAGGGGGGACAGATGTCCCCGGGCGCAAGCTAGTTAGGGGCGCCAAAATGTGATTTGATATTATATTATTGTTAAAAATAATGGGTTTGAGAGTTGAAAAAAAACAAAAGGGGGCGCTTTAAAATGGATCTTGTCCCCGGGCGCGAATCTTGTCCCCGGGCGCCAAACAACCTCGCTACGCCACTGTTTCTTCCTCAAATTTACAAATAGCATTTTTATTAGTTTACATTTCTGACAACATTGTGATACAATTCTTTTTAAAAAAAAATTGTTAAAGCTGATCACCACCAGCTTATCTCATTAAAAAATAACTGAAAGTGAAATTTTCCAACCTAGCTAAATTGGCACCTAATCAGATATATGGATCCTGAAAATTAAAATTGTACAAAGGAAAACACAGGTAGATCCTTCAACAAAGACGAATTTATAGTGCACATTTCATGATGACTAAGATGCACTCGAAACGTGTTTAGTTTTCTTTCAATGGTTAGAGACCCAACAGTCATGTCTGCTTGGCTATATCCCCTGGTATTATACCAAGTATTTGTTGTCAAATAGGGTTGAAAGTTGAATGCTGGCAAAGGCAAATCAAGGCCAACAAGCCATCATAGGGGGAGGAATTTTTATCAGCCTTTTAATTGAACACAAACAAATACATGCTGGCACCTGAATTAATTTCGTTTTGTCTAAGTCAGGTTGAATGTGAACATTGCGTTTGTTATTACTGACCACATGATCCACAGGGTCAGTGGTATGTGTCTGGTTGAATGTGAACATTGCGTTTGTTATTACTGACCACGTGATCCACAGGGTCAGCGGTATGTGTTCAGTATCCAAGCCTAAAAACTTTTAGTAAGCACATTTTTATGCTGGGTGCAGATAAAAGTGAACATATCAATCAGCTTCATTTAAACTATAGATAATCATTTAAACTATAGATAATCATTTAAACTATAGATAATCATTTAAACTATAGATAATCATTTAAACTATAGATAATCATTTAAACTATAGATAATCATTTAAACTATAGATAATCATTTAATTATAGATACTCATTTAAAGATGCATAATAAGTCAGAAGGCAAAAAAAAAAAAAAGAAATATAATACATTTTCTTCTTCTTTAGAGCAGCAACGATTTCCTGCTGTTAGACAACAAAATTACAAAAATTAAACACTATAAAACTAGCCTGACTAGGGTACAAACTTAGACAAAATGTAAAAAATTAAACACTGTAGACTACAGAACTAGGCTGACTAGGGTACTCACTTAGACAAAGGGCTGCCAGTAATGTTACAGCTGCCTCCGGAGGTCCGCAGCTGGGAAAAGCTGGTTGTAAAATGTAATTGGCAAAAGTCAAGGCTGTTATAGCATTACCAGTGGGCATGATCACAGCTAGGCACACCCAAAGAAACAAGAATGCCGGGAGTTCGCCGTGGGCCTGCATGATGTAGCTGTAATCAGCACCTGAAGTTGTGATGCATGTTCCCAGCTCTGCGTAACACATCGCACCTATTCCACACATAATTCCTGCCACTGCCCATACCAACAGGCATGATCCTACGGAGCCGGCTTCAAGTAAAACTCCTTTGGGCGAGACGAAGATGCCGCTGCCCACAATAATGCCTACAATAATGGCAACTCCATTGAGAAGCCCCAGCTGCTTTTTCAGCTCGACTCGAGACTTTGAATGTACAGAAACTTTGTCAGCACCGTCACCCATAATGTATTGATGAAAAAACGTTTCTTTTCCAGGTGAATTGAAATTAAATATATTTTGTGTCAATGGCTATTCTTTCGAGGTTGGTTCATCTTATCTGCTTTTTTAAATATGTAATGTTTCAATTCTTCTTATAAACCAAAAAAGAATAAAGTAAGATTTATGTTAACAAATAATATTTTAATTTATTTTAATTTAAATGCTTCAATTTTTTAAATTTTTTTTTTTGTGTATTTTTTAAATCAATAAATAAATTAATATAAACAATATTTAACCCAATATTAATCTGTAATTAAAAAAATTAAGACTGACTCAATAATCAAAAAAAAAAAATTGGCTAGAGCACTTAAGTGTGGAAGTAGTACTAGTATTCCTCAATCAGGTCAAGTTCACAATTTTTATCGAACATTACTAACTACAAGCCTTACAATGAATAATTTTATGTAACTGTTTTTTAATGTCATGTTTATTTTTGTATTTATTTTTTGTATGCTAATTTGTATGTACAGCGCGGTGAGCCTAGCCCCTTCTAGGATGTGGTACCGCGCTGCATAAGACCACTTCAATAATAATAATATTTAATGTTTTACTTTTCAATAGATCTATCATGTCAGCGCCTGAACTAATTTTGTGCTTACTTTTCTTCCTGTGACCTTTTCCTTTGACCTATTTTCTGTGATGTTAGCAAAATGTTTTTAAACTTTTTTTTCGGCTCTCCGTAAAAGTACGCGGGAACGGATTGCTTATCATCACGTGTCACTGTGTCGTACATTAATGAGTGTCATGGGGGGGTAGGATGATGTCACGTGTATTCCCTATTCGAACCTGACATTATCTCCAAAGGCAGGCCTAAAGGTGAGAGTGTGGGAGTGTGGAGCTGTGGGGGTGTGAAGGACGATAAGAGATACTCTCCGTGAATCAGAAGACATAAAAACAACATGATTACAAAAAAAATAAGTCGTCATTTTCCGTCTGGGGGAAAGATATTTAAAATGGAAAAATGTAATCTGACCAAAACAAATGATGTCTGGGTGATGTGGGATATTATGGGAGGGCTCCGTGATGACATCTTTGTACAATCACGGGTGCTAAACCCGGTGGAGCACCTCAAGTTTGTGACGCCTGGGGCGGTCCTTTCATTTTGCCACCCTCTTTGCTCTAGAAATCCACAACATACAGAACACACGACCAACATAATACATCCATAGTATTGCAGTAAACCGACTATTCCGCCCACGGTGGCCCGCCCCACACATGCTCCTGGTTACACTCCACACATGCTCCTGGTTACACTCCACACATGCTCCTGGTTACACTCCACACATGCTCCTGGTTACACTCCACACATGCTCCTGGTTACACTCCACACATGCTCCTGGTTACACTCCACACATGCTCCTGGTTACACTCCA
>CAXITT010000113.1:1313875-1331834 GCA_964033795.1 Lymnaea stagnalis | reverse complement strand
CTTGAAATGAGATAGGAAGAGTTGAGGTAGAGGATGATGTGTGATTGTGGATGAGGAGTGCTTCCGTTTTGTCATCATTAAGCTTCAACTTGCTGAGTGTCATCCATGACTTGACATCATCAATGCACCCTCGCAAAGTCTGGACAGCGGATTCAACAAGAGAAGGATGGGTATGCTTGTATAGCTGTATGTCATCTGCAAATGACTGGCTCTCAACAGCATGCCTCCCAAGCAAGAGGAGCAGTGGTCTGGTATACAATGTGAATAGAATCGGGCCTAAAACGGACCCCTGCGGTACTCCGTACACCAAATCAGCACTGCCTGAGAGACAGCCATCGACAGAGACCGCCTGCTTTCTATCAGAGAGGTAGGACCTAAACCAAGCCAAAACTGAGCCAGAAATTCCAAAGTAATTTTCAAGGGTTTTGAAAAGGATTACATGGTTAACAGTGTCAAAGGCCGCACTGAGGTCTAAGAGGATCAGGATGGAGATATCACCACTGTCCAATGCTAGCAAGAGGTGATTGTACTTCCTTGTACAACCAAAGCTAGAAAAGGGACCGACTTCCTGGATCTATTCATATACAGTGTGAATTATTTTAATAAGAAAATAAACTACTTCTTAGCTGAAAATAAGAGTCAATATTTTTAGTTGACCAAAGAAGCTAGTTCTTAGTTGACCACAGCCATTTAAATCTTAGTTGACCACACGCTTAACGGTACCTCTTTTAACTGTTCCTGGTGGACTTTTTTTTTTAAATTTTCGTCTGCAAAGCGTTAAGGATAAGCTGATGTATTAAAAACAAGCCCCAGAGTTCCCCGGGGTCTGACTGTATGACGCGAATGCATTTGACGACATTCCCACTTGGTCTTAACGTGATCGCTGCACTTGTTCGCATGCACAGTCCATTACCATACATGAAAGCAGGCCAATCAGGTCGTTAAGACAACAAAAATAAACAACAACAAGGCCACGATTTTCCGACGTGATATCAATTCCGTCGACTGAGGCGTGACAGGCACATTAGCACCACTCCCGCCTGAAGTTGGACGGCCTCGGGTCTATAATAGGGTAATTAACTACTTCTAAGTGTCAGTTAACCAGGGTGTCAACCCCCCCCCCCCAAGCCGACTTACATCTCTTAGCTACTGATCGCCCACGAGAGGCGATTTATTGATTTGGATTTATTGATCTGAGTAATGAATTTGATCTCACTTAGCTAGACAGGTGCTCGTTAATAGGGTAATTAACCACTTCTAAGTGTCAGTTAACCAGGGTGTCAACCCCCCCCCCCCCCAAGCCGACTTACATCTCTTAGCTACTGATCGCCCACGAGAGGCGATTTATTGATATGGATTTATTGATCTGAGTAATGCATTTGATCTCACTTAGCTAGACAGGTGCTCGGGCCATCAGGTTGCGGGTAAACAGCAGGAGCGCAGCCGAGGCGAACACATTTCTACGTAAAGGGAAAGAAAAGCGTACGGCATGTCGGCTGTCTAAATTTGGGACTCGCAAGGCGCCAGGGGAATGTCCATGGCTCCTTTTAATTAAAGATGTTTCATTTTTGGGCTAGTTGGATCTGTTTATTAGTAGGGTTGCGAACAGCGGCACAGCTATAGGGTTAGCACCACCCGGGAAGAAACTAACTTTTGCCCACCCACATTCCACACACACACAAAAAAAAAAAAAAACTCACCCAGGTGGCTTGTGTTCAAATACGGATCAACAATGGCAAAAAACATTAACATGTTACAAAAATTGAGACCCATTGCAGGAACGATTTGTCACAACCAACAACTTGACATGTCAAGTTTTTTTTCGGCAGCAGCTTACTAAGGCGAACAAAAAACAGAATTGTGGTTGAGTTTGGGGAAAATGGGGAAAAGGGGGGGGGGGTCAGTGAGGAGCATGAAATGATGGTGTAGAGAACCCCCGTGGTGGGTGAAGGTCAGTGACTGATGCTCGGGGAGGGAAGGAGGGGGAGATAAAAGGGGTGGNACATGTTACAAAAATTGAGACCCATTGCAGGAACGATTTGTCACAACCAACAACTTGACATGTCAAGTTTTTTTTCGGCAGCAGCTTACTAAGGCGAACAAAAAACAGAATTGTGGTTGAGTTTGGGGAAAATGGGGAAAAGGGGGGGGGGGTGTGGGGGGTTGAAAGTTTAAACAAGACGGCATTTTTCTCTTATTAGAACGTCAACTTTGGGCCATGGCTCCGACAGTGGCATAACAACTAACCACCCTGGACCATCTTTGGGCAATGTCTCCGACAGTGGTGTGACATCTAACCAACCACAACCAACTTTGGGCAATTCTCCGACAGGGGCGTACCTAACCACCATGGACTAAGGAATAATTCCACATAATGGAATGTTATGAGAATTGTTTTTTCACCTACAATCGACTAAAACCACGTGATGTGGTTAGCGAGCTATGAAGAACAATCAAACACACGGCACGGATGAGGGGTTATAGGTCATGATGTGTCGGAGTGGAAAAAAAAAAAAGGGGGGGGGGGTGGACATTTGCAAACTTTCATAATTAAGACGTAAGCAAACTTGGAAATCAACAGCGAGCAATACACGCAGAAGTACAGACCTTCATAGACATATGTCTTAGAAAGATCCTGAACACCAAATGCCAAATACCATCACCAACAAAGATGTACGGTACTAGAAAGGACTTACCAGTATTACCAGGTGCCCATTGATGAAGACATCATAAAGAAAAGATGGATGTGGATAGGGCATACTCCCCGAAAATCCTCAGATAGCATCGCCCGACAATCCCTAGCATGGAATCCACAGGGAAAAAGAAAGAGAGAAACCCCTAAAATACCTGGAGACGTGAGCTAGAGGCACCTAGGCAGACATGCAAAATATGGGATACACCTAGAAGAACTGAAAAGGAAAAAACAGGACCGTGATGAATGGACATTTTTGTGGACGGCCTATGCCCCAGACGGGGTAAAAAGGCATAAATAACAAGAAGAAGAAGAAACACATAATCGATGGCAGAATTACATCAGACCAAAGCTGTACTCGGTGGCCTCGATATTAATTGGCTCTGACATTTGCGATGCTACATTCGTCGCTCACAGTCCCAATAAGGATGTTGATACAAGTTGGTAGGGATAACCACTGACTCTTTCAGTTAAGGGTATGGCGATCATCAATGACTCTCACAACACAGACACCGTAATAACCACCACGACGCCCGGTGTATTCACAACAAATGTGCAGTATTTGTCGTTACCGTGGGTGTGTCGGTGACAGTTTGAGAGGGAGGGGACCCCAAGACAAAAGTCACTTTCACCAGGAAGAGTCAACTGTCAACAACGCACATCTATTGACGGCTTCGAGGCAGAAGGTTCAGCCCACCCCATCAAGGCCTGGAGAAGATGATGTACTCCTCCTCAAACTCCTCTAGACACCTTACATACGACCTCACCTAGACCCCTCACTTACAAACTCCTCTAGACCCCTCACTTACAAACTCCTCTAGACCCCTCACCTACAACCTCTCTCATCAAAAAACATGACTATCCCCCATCCACGTATCTATTTTGCTTGTATCCTAACCCACCTGTACTTACTCTCCTGATACTCCCCCATTTACCTCTACCTAAACATCTTCCCCGCCCGGCAATGTCCTCAATACCCCCTTAGCTCTCATTCCACCTGTATCCCCTAACCAGGGGTCTCAAATTTGTCATGCTATATAATCGCGTATCAAATTAGTGACCATTGGTAACAGGTTGGGGGGTGTCCGATTTGGTCCGATGTTGTGTGTCGAAATCTGTGGATGCCCCCCTACCTTACCCCGCTATTAGCCAAAGCGCCCGATTAAAAAGCCTGCACAAATGCCAGACATAACAGCCTGCACAAATGCCAGACATAACAGCCTGCACAAACGCCAGACATAACAGCCTGCACAAATGCCAGACATAACAGCCTGCACAAACGCCAGACATAACAGCCTGCACAAATGCTAGACATAACAGCCTGCACAAATGCTAGACATAACAGCCTGCACAAATGCTAGACATAACAGCCTGCACAAATGCTAGACATAACAGCCTGCACAAATGCTAGACATAACAGCCTGCACAAATGCCAGCCATAACAGCCTGCACAAATGCCAGCCATAACAGCCTGCACAAATGCCAGACATAACAGCATGCACAAATGCCAGACATAACAGCCTGCACAAATGCCAGACATAACAGCCTGCACAAATGCCAGCCATAACAGCCTGCACAAATGCCAGACATAACAGCCTGCACAAACGCCAGACATAACAGCCTGCACAAACGCCAGACATAACAGCCTGCACAAACGCCAGACATAACAGCCTGCACAAACGCCAGACATAACAGTAGCCTGCACAAATGCCAGACATAACAGCCTGCACAAACGCCAGACATAACAGCCTGCACAAACGCCAGACATAACAGCCTGCACAAACGCCAGACATAACAGCCTGCACAAACGCCAGACATAACAGCCTGCACAAACGCCAGACATAATAACCTGCACAAATGCCAGACATAACAACCTGCACAAATGCCAGACATAACAGCCTGCACAAACACCAGATATAACAGCCTGAACAAACTCCAGACATAAAAACCTGCACAAACACCAGACATAACAACCTGCACAAATGCCAGACTTAACAGCCTGCACAAAGCGCCAGACTATTAGAGCAACACCTGGCTACTCCCTTGGAAGATGATAGCAGCTGGAAGCTATGCTACAATTGTCAGCTATACTGACAATAATCATATGTCTACTTCCACAAACAATGACATTTAGTCTGTATCAACCTTTTCATTGATTCTGCATTATAAAATTTAAGTGTAAAAACTTTTTAACTTGATTAACAAGCTAAAGATGTAATAAAATGTTTGTCCTACAATTTTGTGTTATTAAAGTAGATCATCACAAAGTAAAATGTATTTACCGGTATATATTTATTTATATTATAATTCATTTATTTATTTTGTTTGAGGGGAAGGGGTCTACAAATGTTGACAGAATTACCTGGAAGGGGGGGGGGTGTCACTGAAAGTTTGAGTTGTTGTCAGGGGATAGGGGTCAAACATTGCTTTAAAATTTTAGACGTAATTAATGGACTAAAAATAAAAAATTGAAAGTATCAACACCCATTGCAACAAGTTACGCCCTGGCGGTGGTAAACTAGAGCGGAAACGCCCCACTAAGACTACCACCCGGTACTTCACTAAATAATAATAATAATAATAAAGTGTATTTCAAAAACACGCTTCATCTCCAAAGGCTCGAAGCGAGTCGAGTGAGCCACTCCAGGTTCAACTGCAGTCATGGGAAATAAACTTAATCCAATAACTGTCACGAAAGCATGCCCTACACTAAACCCGCCCAGTGTTCCACTCGACTACCGGACATATCAGCTTACAGTGCATGTATTATCTTCTTTCATCTAGACCAGGCTGTTGACATCAGCTTAGCATCTGGTCAGAGTGAACATGCTGATAATATCATACTCTCACTAGCGCTGACTCATAGAGGTGATTCCAAAGTGGGCTTAACAAGAGCCTCGCCTGGGTTCACCTACCCTAGTTGTTCAACTACATCTCCTAATCCAGTGGTTCTCAACCGTCCTGATGCCGCGGGCCTCTAATACAGTACCTCATGTTGTGGTGACCCACTTAACCACAAAATTATTTTCGTTGCAACTTCATAAATGTAGAGTATATGCGTTTTCCGACAGTCTTAGGTTACCCTTGTGTTAGGGTCGTTCGGCCCCCAAAGTGGATGTGACCCAGAGGATTCTAAAAGCTGATCACCACCAGCTTATCTCATTAAAAAATAACTGAAAGTGAAATTTTCCAACCTAGTTAAATTGGCACCTAATCAGATTTATGGATCCTGAAAATTAAAATTGTACAAAGGAAAACACAGGTAGATCCTTCAACAAAGAAGAATTTATAGTGCACATTTCATGAAGACTAAGATGCACTCGAAACGTGTTTAGTTTTCTTTCAATGGTTAATGGTTAGAGACCCAACAGTCATGTCTGCTTGGCTATATCCCCTGGTATTATACCAAGTATTTGCTGTCAAATGTAATGCTGGCAAAGGCAAATCAAGGCCAACCAGCCACCATAGGGGGAGGAATTTTTATCAGCCTTTTAATTGAACACAAACAAATACATGCCGGCACCTGAATAGTTTCGTTTTGTCTAAGTCAGGTTGAATGTGAAAACTGCGTTTGTTATTACTGACCACATGATCCACAGGGTCAGTGGTATGTGTCTGGTTGAATGTGAACATTGTGTTTGTTATTACTGACCACATCATCCATATGGTCAGTGGTATGTGTCTGGTTGAATGTGAACATTGCGTTTGTTATTACTGACCACATGATCCACAGGGTCAGTGGTATGTGTCTGGTTGAATGTGAACATTGCGTTTGTTATTACTGACCACATGATCCACAGGGTCAGTGGTATGTGTCTGGTTGAATGTGAACATTTTGTTGGTTATTACTGACCACATGATCCACAGGGTCAGTGGTATGTGTCTGGTTGAATGTGAACATTGCGTTTGTTATTACTGACCACGTGATTCACAGGGTCAGTGGTATGTGTCTGGTTGAATGTGAACATTGTGTTTGTTATTACTGACCACGTGATCCACAGGGTCAGTGGTATGTGTCTGGTTGAATGTGAACATTGCGTTTGTTATTGTTATTACTGACCACGTGATCCACAGGGTCAGCGGTATGTATTCAGTATCCAAGCCTAAAAACTTTAAGCATGCACATTTTTATGCTGGGTGCAGATAAAAGTTAACATATTAATGTTGGGTGCAGATAAAAGTTAACATATTAATGTTGGGTGCAGATAAAGTTAACATATTAATGTTGGGTGCAGATAAAAGTTAACATATTAATGTTGGGTGCAGATAAAAGTTAACATATCAATCAGCTTCATTTAAACTATAGATAATCATTTCATTATAGATACTCATTTAAAGATGCATAATGAGTCAGAAGGCCAAAAAAAAGAAAGATAATACATTTTCTTCTACTTTAGAGTAGTTAACTAATTATAAAAAGTGTTGGACTGCGATAAAGCTTTAAAATAGATTCATAAGACACGAACAAATTGTGTCAATAGAACAACATAAGTTACGCTTTAATAATAATTATTATACATTTAACACAATTAAACGTTTCGGCACATGCCTTCATCAGTTCAAACAAACAAAACACATTTAAATAAGTATAAATTAAATTTACATAATATCAATATACATATCCTACCTAAAACAGTAAAAACAGGCTTCTTTTAAAGCTACTCATTCTGACACTAGCGATAGGTCTAAATTTATCTTAACTTTTCATCCCCACAACCTAAAAGCTCGCTCTCTGGTTCTGAAAAACCGCTCCATTCTTATGGCGGACCCTGTCACAAATGCGATTTTTAGAAAACCTCCTCTTTTCGCTTTCCGGCGGGACAAGAGCCTTAGGGACATGCTAGTTAGAAGCCACCTCCCTGCTATTAAAGCATATAAAGGCACAAAATGTTGCAACCGTAGCCGTTGCAACTCATGTCCCTATGTGATCGAAACTGATACGATCACTTTCCCTCTGGGAGTATTCAGAATAAAAGATGGCTTTACCTGCACAAGTCGCAACGTGATTTACACCATCATTTGCAAAAAGTGTGGTAAACTATACATAGGAGAGACAGGTCGTCGCCTTGGGGACCGTTGCAGAGAGCACCTCTATAACATAAATAAACACGCTCTCTGTCCGGTCTCCAAACATTTCAATAGCCCTAACCATAATGGTATCTCAATCTCAGATATTGTAGTTACTGGTATACTATATACTAGTAACACTGCAGATAGAATCAATATGGAGAACAAATTAATAACTAGATTTGGTACGTTGTCTCCATATGGATTGAACCAAATCCACAATTTTACTTAGCTGCCATGTCTTTTTCCTGTTTCGTTATTCCAATTATGTTAAAATCACTTCCTTTCTACTTCTCTTTACTTTGTTTTTGTCTGGTTTTAGCGCCCTCTCCTATATTTTTTTCTGTTTTAGGTAGGATATGTATATTGTTATTATGTAAATTTATATTATACTTATTTAAATGTGTTGTGTTTGTTTGTACTGATGAAGGCATGTGCCGAAACGTTTAATTGTGTATAATGTATAATTATTATTAAAGCGTAACTCATATTGTCATATTGACACAATTTGTTCGTGTCTAATTAATCTACTTTAGAGTAGTAACGATTTCCTGTTGTTAGACAACAAAATTAAAAAATTAAACACTATAAAACTAGGCTGACTAGGGTACTAGCTTAGAGAATGTAAAAAATTAAACACCGAAGACTACAGAACTAGGCTGACTAGGGTACTCACTTAGACAAAGGGCTGCCAGTAATGTTACAGCTGAATCCGGGGATCCGCAGCTGGGAAAAGCTGGTTGTAAAATGTAATTGGCAAAAGTCAAGGCTGTTATAGCATTAGCAGTGGGGATGATCACAGCTAGGCACACCCAAAGAAACAAGAATGCCGGAAGGTCGCCGTGGGCCTGCATGATGTAGCTGTAATCAGCACCTGAAGTTGTGATGCATGTTCCCAGCTCTGCGTAACACATCGCACCTATTCCACACATAATTCCTGCCACTGCCCATACCAACAGGCATGATCCTACGGAGCCGGCTTCAAGTAAAACTCCTTTGGGCGAGACGAAGATGCCGCTGCCCACAATAATGCCTACAATAATGGCAACTCCATTGAGAAGCCCCAGCTGCTTTTTCAGCTCGACTCGAGACTTTGAATGTACAGAAACTTTGTCAGCACCGTCACCCATAATGTATTGATGAAAAAACGTTTCTTTTCCAGGTGAATTGAAATTAAATATATTTTGTGTCAATGGCTATTCTTTCGAGGTTGGTTCATCTTATCTGCTTTTTTAAATATGTAATGTTTCAATTCTTCTTATAAACCAACAAAGAATAAAGTAAGATTTATGTTAACAAATAATATTTTAATTTATTTTAATTTAAATGCTTCAATTTTTTTTTAATCAATAAATAAATTAATATAAATAATATTTAACCCAATATTAATCTGTAATTAAAAAAATAAAGACTGACTCCATAATCAAAAAAAATGGCTAGAGACTTTAGTGTAGAAGTAGTTCTAGTATTCCTCAACGAAGTGGATATGCGCAGCCGACTGTGTATAACAGTATAACCCTGAGAGTTATATGCAGTCGACAAGTCACGTGAGGTCTATATTCTTCCTGTGTTACAGTATCCATCGATAAAGGTGCCTCGTTACCAGGGTGACTGGGTTGGCGAATAGTAAAACCTGAGCAAACCTCCAGTTGGAGGTCTGGAGTTCAATTCCAGCCAAAGGCCAGTCATGAATGTATATCACGTGTTAGTTGTTATGTTTGTTCTCGAGAATGAAGCTTAGGCTTATTTTTAACTTTTGTTTTGGCTTTATAATGTTAAAACATGATAAGAATTATTAACCAAATGTATGTAATGTTAATAATGTTATTCTTATGGTTATCACAATATATGTTTGTGTTGTTAACACAATTTTGTGGCAGATAAAAATCATGTTTCCTGGTACCCGGTACCCTGAAATGGGGTGACTTTGCCTCAAGGGGGGGCCTATTAAATACTTGTATTGTATTGAGAAAGTTGTTTTTCGTGATTTTCTAGAGTTCTTTCCCTTAATTTGTTTACTTCCTATGAAAGTGAAAGCAGACACGTTGCTGTATGTTGTTTCGCTTTCCTTTCCTTGCCAAACAATAAGATTTGACTGTTTGAGCCCTTAGACTCAGGACATTGATATTTTGCTGATTTAGGTGAGTTTCAACTTTCATTTTAAGGTATTATAATTTATTTCCCTATGCATTTAATGTGCATAAATGTCAGTGATAAAAAGGTTCGTTACTTTGTTAGTTAAGTTCAGATTTGATCAATCGTCATTGCTTTTCTTTCACGGCATGGGGGCAAAGTCACCCCATGGACTGATAGAGAGATTTTTTTTTTTTTATTTCTCTATTTGTTCTTGTTTTTGTTTTTTCCTGATCATAATGCCATGACTTAACAAGATAATCCCTATTAACAGAAGCTAGAGAGGCTATAATGAAGACACCCAGCTTAATGATAA
The DNA here is from genome assembly GCA_964033795.1 of Lymnaea stagnalis. Classification (NCBI taxonomy): domain Eukaryota; kingdom Metazoa; phylum Mollusca; class Gastropoda; family Lymnaeidae; genus Lymnaea; species Lymnaea stagnalis. The sequence continues at coordinate 1,321,626 of CAXITT010000113.1, read as the reverse complement.
GTGTGAATTGTAAAAGATAATCTACTGCCATGCCTATCGAAGTCATATAAAAGTGAAAGACACCGTTGATTTAATAACTCGTTGAACTTAGTAAATGTTACTGTGCTGTAGCCACAAGAAAACAATTGGAGGGCAAGCTCTGTGCCAGAAGAATGAAAGTAAACTTAGTAAAGCACCCAAAGACATTATCAGATTTTGGAATGCCCCAACTAGAAACAACTTACATTTGGGAAGCGTTATCCACACAGCTCTGTGAATAACGTTGAGCGTTATCGGCAGACCGAGATCTGCGAATAATGCAGAGCATTATTGTTAGACAGAAATGTTCCCATAATGACGCACATTTCTAAAAATAATTAAGATCACATTCCAAGCCGGAGTAGGGGTATAGTTTTAAGTAGTGTAGGAGAGATCGATCGTTAATGAGAATGGCACAAACACATCACAAAACCGAAGCTACCAGTATGCACAAGTTAAATTAAAAAAAAATAATAGGCCTAACTATAGCCTATATATTGGATATAGGACAATTAATTGTGCCTACATCTGCTCTGTTAGGGGCCAACATAGGGTCTATTCGACCTATAGAGTGTTACTAATAGATCCAGTCAAACCTCCTACTCCTAGACATAACTAATTTTCTGGTATTTCATATTAAATGTTATACCAGTAATAAAATGGTACCGGTATTCTTCATGTAGACTCACTTTCACCCACTGTAGAGATATCTTTAAATGATGTCAAAGCTTGATAGGATATCGTTTAGTTTTTTTAAAGCACTATGATATATCACGTAGTCCAGAAATGTTCTGTCAGAAATATTATTAAATATAGTTGACATGCCGTGCAACAGTGTTATGACGCAGAGAGGTGTCTCCATCAGGCGGCCATGTGAGAGACGGGAAGGGGCATACAGGCGGAGATACTGACCACTACACTACCGAGGAGATGTTTACAAGCGAACTTTGTATTTTATATTCATAATTTAATTTATCACATTCTGCGAATAATGTCGAGCGTTATCCGCACAGTTCTGTGAATAATCACTTCGTTTACATTTTGGCCTAAATTTTTTATTATGGACCAATCTTGATGACGGCGAACTTGCGGTGAAACGATTCCACGATAACAAACTTCGAGATGACTTGGGGAATGGATTTTGTACAAGATGAGGATGTTATGTGCCAAAGATATAAGCTGAGATAATAGAAAAGACATTATAATTTCTAAGTACAGTTACAGTCTACCGTTACAAATTCACAAAATAAAGCTTTCATTACATGGAGCAAATGCGAAAACCTATGATGAAGGTTTGCCTCGAAAGGATAGATCATAGATCACTGAGAATGATTTTTTATGTAAACTGGTGTTAATATTTTCTTCCAACCTTTCATTACAATAAAATATTATGATCAAACAGTAAATACAGAAAAGAAAATGACTTATTTGCTTGGTTTTATAATTTCTACATGCATTGTGCTGTCTTTCACTTTCAAAGGGCAAAGTCACCCCCAATTTTCCTTAAGTTGAAAAATCTCAAAAAAGCTTAATTATCAACTTAACCTGATCAAACTATGGCTTAATTCAGATATAACAACAAAGTGCAGGTACCCACTCTGTACATTAGCACCTTTGTGTTAGTTTTTAGATCAGTTAACATGTTGAAATTTATGCTTAAAGGCCAAAAGTAGGCAAAGTCACCCCGTTTCACAGTACAGTAACTATAATCAGGAGTGGTCAGTGGAGAGTAGCAGTAAAAAAATAGCTGTAGGGGCAGGGGTTCTGTAGAGGGGGCACTGTAAGTAGGGGCAGGGGGTTCTGTAGAGGGGGCACTGTAAGTAGGGGCAGGGGGTTCTGTAGAGGGGGCACTTTAATTAATACTTTCACACAGTTATAGTTTTGCATGGAAGCTGAAAACTGTTACATTTAGGTCATCAAAATAAAAATCATAAATGATATAATTTTTTAAAAAATAAATAGAATGTGTTTCCTGAATTAGTCAGTAAAACCAACCACATGACATGGTCATAGCAACATATAAAAACCTAATCAATCAGAATACAGAACTAGACTAGACTTAGACCATGGAAATGCCTTTAAAAAAATCATCTTCTTAAGCTTAGACTCTAAGAAATTTAGACTTTGACTTAGACTTATAATTATAATATATAAGATACAAGCAATAATACTAATAATAGCACTAATACTAATACTATTACTATCATTCAATATTAATTAAAATTAAAATTTTTCCGTTAAACACATTACAAGTTCTAGTTCAAAACAATCCATAATGCAGCTAATTATGCATAATAATTTTATTTAATTGCTAAACTAGCGGTAATAAACCTTATTTGGCTAATTCCCAGCCGACTGCGTATAACCCTGAGAGTTATACGCAGTCGACTGCGTATAACTCTCAGGGTTATGCGCAGCCGACTGCGTATAACTCTCAGGGTTATGTGCAGCCGACTGCGTATAACTCTCAGGGTTATGAGCAGCCGACTGCGTATAACTCTCAGGGTTATGCGCAGCCGACTCCGTATAACGCTTCCCATTCCTCAATCAGGTCAAGTTCACAATTTTTATCGAACATTACTAACTACAAGCCTTGTGAGAGGCATTTTTTTTTGCTAATTTAACATTTCCTTATCAGAGGGAAAAAAAATATTTTTTTTTAAAATCAAAATTTAAAAAAAAACAATATCCTGAACTTTGCCCTAGAATTCTAGTTACGGTAATTTGTACAATAAGCCAATTTGATTTTATAATCATATGAATATTCAATATTCAATTTATGACCAATAAATTTTTCTAAATGTAGGCGATTTTCATATTAAATAGAAGACTCGAAAGACCTAATTTCCTTCTACTTCTGCTAATCACACAACTTACATTTACACGTTAGTACATTTAATACTATGTGACCTAGGGATGTCTATATTCTTCAATTATTATTGTTACGGTATGTAGTAATAATAAAATCTACCTCTATGAGGGTCACCAATAAATGATGTCAGGCAGAGACAATGAGTGGGCCCTGCATACCCTGGGCTTTCAAATTTAAGGGGCCCAAAGTTTTAGTGTGGGGAAAAAAAAGTGAATTATGTAATTTTAATTGAATTGGCAGGAATATCGGAGTAAAAAAAAATTTAAGTGGCAGGGGGGCCTCAAAAAATCAACTATTGGTTCTGTGCCAGACAATTTTGGCTAATTTTTACCNGACTTAATTGAGCAGAAGATGTGCTGTGAAGATGTCATCTCAAGATGAAAAAAGATCAACCCCCCCCCCCCCCCCCCCCCGTCCCCCATGCATGACATCATTTTTTTTTTTATGGCCTCTTATGAAATTTATCATGCCTAATACTAATACATTTTTCATCCAAAGTGTACAGTTGATTAACTAAAATTAATTAATTGGCAGTGCTAAAAAGTGTGAGCAGCATTGCCATCATTGACTGACTGTCTAAAAGTAAAAAAAAGACTTTTCTAAGTCTAAGATTATGCTTGATAATAATAATAATTGGTCTTAGTACCGGTACTCTTAGTCTTAGACTTAGTTAGAGTCTTAGACTTAGACCTACTTTATATTACGTCTTTGCCCATGACAACATGACATAGTCCTTTTTTACACTTAACTTAAATTTTAAAAGTTTCCCCTCCAGTAGAAACTTTTAGTTTACAAAACTTTGAATTTGAAAATTTGATCCTCACATTCACATTGCTTATTTGATTTGAATTATTGTGATTACTCTCAACACTAAACACTAAGTAAAATTTCAGATACTTACCGTTATGGCTATTTCAGATTTAGCGGCCCACGACGACTTTGTTTTGGAGTCACTCCCTTTATTTTTTTTTATTTTTTTGTTAAAAGAGTTACATTTTCGGAATAAAATTTTATTGGTTGATTAATTATAATTGTAAAATTTTCATTGGTTGGCCCATTATATTTCTTTTGTTCCGCCATGTTTGATATCTTTGGGGTGCCTGTGGGGTGTGGAGATTTATTCATTTTGTGGCTATATTTTTCTTGGAACCTGAAATAAAGTGTGTAAAAGTGTATTTCATGAAACTGTAAGTTGGATTTTCATTATTTTTTCAGTTTATAATTATTTGGGGCCCTTTTTTATGGTTTTTTGTTAATTTGGCTGTTTCAGATTTAGCGGCCCACGTTGACTTTGTTAAGGTTAGCCATAGGGATTGATTTAGGGTTCGGGTTAGGCTTAGGGATAGATTTAGGGTTCGGGTTAGGCATAGGGATAGATTTAGGGTTCGGGTTAGGCATAGATTTAGGGTTCGGGTTAGGCATAGGAATCGATTTAGGGTTCAGGTTAGGCATAGGGATCGATTTAAGACGTAAAAGTGCGCGCATGGAAATAAACGCGGGCCGCGTTCTCTGAATTTACCTTTAATTTTTATAGTTTTCTTCCCAAAGTGTGAAATTCCATGTGTTTTCGCTTGTGGATTTACGGCATTTACGGCTAGATTTTAGGGTTCAGGTTATGCTTAGGGATAGATTTAGGGTTAGGCATAGGGATCGATTTAGGGTTAGGCATAGGGATCGATTTCCAACAACTTTTTCATACATTTTTAAATTTTTCTTCCAAATTTTAGGAAATGTGAGTTATTTTATTTTTCCATGGCCGCCATCTTGGTCACCTCGACCCGTGCACACGTAAAAGTGCGCGGGTCGAGGCAACCAAATGGCGGCCATGGAAATAGACTCGGGCCGCTTTTTCTGAATTTACCAATGTTATTATTCACGACTGGTTACCATAAGTATAGGCCATAAGGTGTGATTGAATGAAAGATGTGAGTGAGTGTGACGAGTGATTGCATCCCGACGTTCAAATATTTTTATTTTACAATAATGTTTTCACACCTCTGTCGAATCACAATCAGAATAATTCTGTAAATTTGTAGAACAAAAATAGGAAGATATTACACATCAGCTTTGAAGAAAATAAGAAGCTTTATGACTCTCCTTTCTTGATGTACAGTTTCACGTGTAATCCCGCCATCACCATGTACACAAACAACGTGGTGGCAGATTTACCTCTCTTGCTCAGGGCTGCCACTCACTTTTTGAAAATTTCCCAAGATTCAAGGTCATGAAATTTCCCAAGATTACCCAAGATCATAAATGTATTTAGGAGTTTTAAAAAAGGGTGGAGGGGAGGGGTGGTCCTATATCCTTAATGTAATAATAGATTGAATTAATGCCCCTGAAACACATGGTACAATAATTTACTGAAATTTATTGAAAAAGACATTTTAAACAAAATAATTTATATTATTTTATTATCCAATATTACCCACTGGTGTTAGGCTACTAAATGTTACCTCCAAATTCTCTGGTAAAGATATCATCTACAATCCACGTGTAATAGAAGTCACTTGGAAACAAAGATCACAAGGCTAATCAACACACAATACCTTTTACAAAGGAAAAAGGTTCTTCATCAAAAAATGTGTTTTCTTACTGTAAGTCTCTTGATTAGTTATTTGGTTTGCAAAGCTATTAAGCAAAATTTGTTAATAATATTGTAGTTAAAATGGATTGATAGTATTATGAAAGCAATAAGTATTTTTATTTTTTCTTGTAAATTTACATTATTATGATTTTGTTCAAACGAAACACTGTTGAAAGGAATTTTTCATTTATTTCCTCCAATGTATCATTTTAATATCTTATTTACCTGTGTGTCAATCCACAAATATGTGTTCCATTAGATGAAAATTAGGCTAGATTTTTTAAAGATGCTTAATATCTTGAACACATTGTATAAGTAATTGAAATAGTCCTTTTTTACCATGGGTTCTTGATAGAACACTATCATTCACTCTTTGGTTTGTACTGTTTTTTTGTGTGTATGGTTGCTAATGTCTTATAGCCACGATAAAGTTTCCGAGCCTACCAACCCCTCCTCTCCCCCCCCCTCCCCCGTTTCATAAACATTTAACGCCTGGATGTAATTTGCAAATCTTCAACTTAAAAAAAAAAAGAGAAATAAAATTTTTCTTTAATTATGAACTTGTAATTAATTTAAAATATTAATTTTAATTTCAGAAGAGTTCTTATTTATTTAGAAATGGTTTTAAAAATTAGATCTAAATCAGAAAAGAAAATTTTAAAAATATAATTTTTTCCTCGTTACTTTAAAAATCAGTTTGCTTTATTTTCACTTTATTTTTTTTATCACGTACAGTGTTTGCGTTTTTCGAAAAATATAATAAAAATGTCCCCCCCCCCTTTTTTTCCTCGTTACTTTAAAAATCAGTTTGCTTTATTTTCACTTTATTTTTTTTATCACGTACAGTGTTTGCGTTTTTCGAAAAATATAATAAAAATGTCCCCCCCCCCCTCCCCCACCCGCCCCAATTAAGATTTTCCAAGGTTTTGCCTAATTTTCAAAATTATTCCCCAGATCCCAAGGAGGGTCGTGAATTCCCAAGATCTTGGGAAATTTCCCAAGGTGTGGTAGCCCTACTCTTGCTTGATGAGCGGTAAGGGAAATCAAATTGCCGATTTTTTACGCTTGGATATGCACTCTTATAAATACATTGTTGTCTCCCATTGAATCCACAACCTCTCTTTTTTTTTTTTTCTTTTTTTTTTTTCTTTTTTTTTCTTAACCCATTTCCTGCGTTATCTCCCTTTGTCGTAAAAAAAAAAAATAATAACTTTTACAAAATGGAAGTATTTAATATTGTTATCGAATCCACAACAGAAATTCAATACTAGCTTATGTGTTTTAAAAGTAGATAATGAAAATAACTATTATATCAACTCATTAGACCTCAAATTAAACTTTTCACATATATTTTTAATGATCTGCTGTAGCCTGTAGCCCATTTTGGTACAAATTTTCAAAATCAGTGTTGAAATTAAAATAATAGATCCTGTTCGCTGAAGAAGGCTCTCAGGCGAAACGTTCAAATCTTATTGGCCTGTCATGTGATTCAAGCTTCAACATACTGTGTTCTACTATTTCATTCACATAGCTTGAATGCAGTCATTCAAGTATTATTAAAATGCACTATTCAATTTTTATCTCGTTAAGATAAGACATGATAAAATTACTCTGTAGTTCCATTGTAATGGGGGGGGGGTGTTTTAATTACATTGTTAATATTCTGTTTCAGCACGTGGATAGCATCATGATTAAGATGATTATTAAACTAGCACACTTTAAACGTTATAATTGTATAGGGGGTTGTGGGGAGGCGAACCTCACCCAGTGACACCATCCCAGGGGGTAAACTATTGTTAAGTCATCAGAAATAGATTAAAGACGGCTTTAAAATCGATCATGTTTGAATACAAGAGCAAGGTTGACATCAAAACAGTGTGTCAAAGAACAGGGTTGCCACCAAAACAGTGTGTCATAGAACAGGGGGCCACCAAAACAGTGTGTCATAGAACAGGGGGCCACCAAAACGGTGTGTCATAGAACAGAGTGCCACCAAAACAGCGTGTCATAAAGCAGGGGGCCAACAGAGCAGGTTGCCACCAGAATATTTTGATATAGAACAGGATGTTTCAAGATCATATTTTCGTTTTGATCAGAGAAGGCACACTCGGGGGAGGTCACCAAAAAAAGTGTGTCATAGAACAGAGTGCCACCAAAACAGTGTGTCATAGAACAAGGTGTAATCAAAACAGTGTGTCATAGAACAGGGGGCCACCAAAACAGTTTGTCATAGAACAGGGGGCCACCAAAACAGTGTGTCATAGAACAGGGGGC